>JAVRRP010001313.1:0-10148 GCA_036872775.1 Oleoguttula sp. CCFEE 5521 | reverse complement strand
CAATGGTGCGCCAGGTTCAGCCGCTGCGCATTAGCAAGACGACGCCGGGCTCGTCGCCGGATAAGAAAATGGCGGCCGCAAGTCCTAGGCCGCTGGCTGAGATCAGCTCAGGGTCGATGAGGAGGAACTCGCCTTCTTACAATCAGGCCACGAGGGTGAGTACGCTGTCAGCGCATCGTTATGCAGAGCAACACTAAAGCGCGCGCACAGAAGATGATCGTCTCCCGCGAATCCTCACCTTATGTGGAAAACGCCTCGCCTGACAGCACGAAGCTGTCCACACGCGATTTCTGGTCTCCTCTCCATACTATGGCAACCGGGAAACTGGACGTGAGCAATACACCAGACCGGTCACCTTCGCCAGGTCTATCGCCGAGGAGACGCGCAAGCATTGAGAAGCTGCAATCTGCCAGCCGAGTGAAGAACAGCAAGATCTTCGCGCTTGAGTCAAAGGACGTCTACGATCCCGACAGCCTGCCCATTGTCGAGCGACCAGTCGCCAACAGACCAATGAGTCAACAATTCATTCAGAACAGCTTCACGCGCTTCGATTCGATGAGGAAGGAGAACAGTCCTCTGCGCAAATCGGGACATGGACACAAGCGCTCCGAGACCGAAATCAATGTGCCTATGCTCAGTCCGACCAAGCTGGCCATCGCGACTGCGCTCCCACCATCTCCGGAGAAGCAGGGCTCGCCGTCTCCAACGAAGTCTGCCCTGCGCGCCAGCCAGTATGGATTTCAGTCGCAAGACGTGACCGAGAACGACATCAGCGTTCGGGACGATGAGCGCTCGTCTACTCCACGCGCACTGCACCGTCACCACAAGAGCGTCACATTCCACGCAGATCCACCTGAGGTCAACGAGTACGAGCAGCAGACCCCTGAGCCTTCTGTCGCGGCTTCAAATGGTTCACGTGAGGCTAGCTGGGACTCGGATGATGTCTATGATCAAGATGTGAGCTTTGAGCGAGGCAGCTCCGCAGAAGTCGGTGGGGACGACAGCTTTGATGAGGACCTGGAGAACGCAGACAAGACACCTGTGGTACTTCCAGAGCATTGGGCGAGAATGTTGCCGGAGGAAGCGCGCATGGATCTTGTGGATGATGAGGATGATGTGTTTGACAGCCCAGCGACACACTCTCAGCGACCCATTCTTGGTCGATCCGAGAGCGTAACATCAGATGGCGAGGCGCGCCCACTACCGCCAATCCCTGGTGTTCCCTCGACCGCGCGTCGTAACTCCGCCAGCCTGGCTGCCACGGCTGAGCGGGCTTCTCTAGCCGTGCACAGCCCACCTTCGCCTCTCAAGCGCGCTTCTTGCAGCAAGGAGGAGATCCTGCAGATGACTCGCAGCTCTTCACTCACTCTGCAAGATCGCCTGGAGCTTATGAAGCCTGAGGCACGCCGTGGAAGCGTCTCAGCTGCCAAGCCAATGCTTGCGGACCACGCTGAGCCAGAGGAGTTCAGCATCACGAATCTCGATAGCGGCGAGCGCATGGACCTCAAAGTCCGCGTACATGAGGCAGAAGTCGAGGAGGATTCTCTTGTTGGCGATCTACAAGACTTCGCCAATGCGCCACCGCGTATCAGTCGGGAGAGCATACTTCGCAAGGTTAGAAACACGAAGTATGACTTTGACGACGAGGATAGCGAGGGGGATGCCTCTGAGCTTGTGGATGAGCAGCGCGATGCTCGGCCCACATATGCTGAGCTGGCTAAGATGGACCCTGATGAGCCGATTCCTTCCCGCGAGAACAGCAGGGAGACCAGCGAGACTTATCTGCAGAAGCGCAAGTCTGTCGATGACTTTGTGAGCGCCATCGATATAAAGCCGGAGCCGACTGAAGACGAGGTCTTCGACATGGCTTCTGTGCCTGCCGCAGCGGAGGAGCCAGTGCAAGGCTTACAATCACCCGCCCGATTTGACGACTACGAGAGACAGTCCTCTGTCATCCATCACCCGATGCGCGATGAGAGCGAGAGCAACGCGTCTGACGGCAGCAAGTACTCTTCCATGGAACCTGAGCTTGAAGGCACTGTCCTCCACCAAGAGCAGTCTCCCGCACCGGAAGATGGCAGGGAGACTCTGCAAGACGCTATGCAGCTCTTGACTGTCAAAGACTACTCCACGCCTACTTTGCCAGAGGTCAAGCCAAAGCAGATCAGCGCGGACTTCATGGGTCTGCCGCAGTACCTGAGCACAAATGACTACAGCTTCGGCATGGATCGCTACATAACACCTTCGCCGCCGCCTTCCAATGAGAACACGCTGAAGCTAGACAACACTGCCGTGCCTGTCTTGCGACCGTCGGCAGGTCTTCAAGATGTGTTGTCATTGCCGCGTGCACCTTACGGAGGCACTGATGTATCACCTCCGGGCACGCCAAATTCTGTCATTCACCACTCCAGCGATGCCGACAGCTACGAGCAGTACGATGATGCCCAACTTGATCAGTTGCAGGAATCGAAAGCGGTCTCTCCGCCAGTGCCTTCGCCTGTGTACGAGGAGCCGGTGGTCCCAGAGCGCAAAGCTACGATCAAGACTGGCGGCAAGCTCAAGGCGCGTGCATCGGGTGCTCGCGCTGATTTTGAGGCGATGCTCGACTTCGATACGCCCATCGAGCCAGTCCCTGCAATTCCAGAGGCGTATCAGGAGTCCTCTGAACGCAGCCTGCACTCCTCTAGCAGCGACAGCAGTAAGACCGACTCCGCACTCGGTGCCATTGAATCTGCCGGCTCTGCGACCGAAAGCCCCAAGAAGCGACGCCAGAGTAAACGTCACCAGCTTGATCTCGACATTCCGGCTGTTGATGGCGAGGGGTGGGGGCTCGATGAGGCATTCGACAAGGTCATACAGGACCAACAGGTTGGTACTCCCATTTCATTCCCACCTCTGAACTTTACACGCAACCCGCAGGCTCAAGTTGAGTCTTGCGTGCGCGATCCTCAACCCGCTGCACCGACACCTTTCTCTCCGCACAAATACAGCGCTGGTGCTAACTTACCTGTCCGCCAACAGAAGGGCTACCTCATGCGACAGAACACCAAGGTGGTTGTTGCTTCCAACCGCAACATCTCCGGCAGCAGCACCGATGCGACTGCTTCAACCACGGAGCCTCCTAGGCGTGGAAGTTCGCGTAGCGCTAAGGGCAGTCCTCGCAAGCCTAGCGCTGAGCAGTTCCTCAAGATCGAGCCTTGGAACGGCACATCGAGGCGGAAGAGCGTGCGCAATGCTAGTGCGCAAAACACGACTACTGAGCCGGCACCGCCACTTCCTGGACAGGAGAGCGCACTTGGCGTCGTCTCTGAGAATGCTACTGGTACTGGTAGCCTAGACGAGGAGGTGCCAGAAGGCGTTGAGAAGGGCCGTCTCTTCGTAAAAGTCGTGGGCGTAAAGAACTTGGACCTTCCAATGCCAGCCAACGACCGTATCTACTTCAAGCTCACTCTCGATAACGGCCTGCACTGCGTCACGACCGCACCACTTGAGCTGGGCAAGACTGCGCCTATCGGACAAGAGTTCGAGCTGGTCGTGCACAACGATCTGGAGTTCCAACTCACCCTTAACACTAAGCTACCTCCCATGCAGGCGCCTCCACCAGTGCCTGCGCCAGCCTCGCCAACGAAGAGCACGCACTCCCAGAAGCAGTCCGTCGTCTCCCGCCTCCTCATGTCGCCTCGCAAACGCGCTGAGCGTGAGCGCAATGACCGCGCAGCTGAGGAAGCTGAGCACCGTCGCGTGCAAGAGGAGACAGCAGCGCGCAAGCGGGCGTCTGTGCCACCCTCGGCGTGGGACAAACTCCACGATCTCGTCAACGCTGCAGATGGCTCTTTCGCGCGGTCCTACATCAACCTCGCTTCCCACGAGGAGCGCTGTTTCGGCCGTCCACTGACTGTAGACGTGCCTTGCTACAACGAGTGGGCGCTCGAGAAGAACGCTCAGATCGTCAACAGTGTGCGCAGCAAGCGTGGGACTCAGGCTGGTGGCGTAAGAAAGCCGCCTTATGTTATCGGTGCGCTGGAATTGCAGCTGTTATACGTGCCGCGGCCAAAGGATTGCACGGATGAGGAGATGCCGAAGAGCATGTCTTCTGCCATACGCGAGATCGGCAGGGCGAGTGAGGTAAAGCCTGAAGTGAGCTTCGAGGGCCACTTGAGCCAGCAGGGTGGCGATTGCATCGTAAGTACCCTCTTCCTTCTACAGCTGCAAGTCATATCACTGACAAGATCTCACAGCACTGGCGTCGCCGCTTCTTCACCCTGTCCGGCCCTCGCCTGACAGCCTACCACGAGCACACGCAGCAAAAGCGCGCCGTTATCAACCTCTCCAAAGCCTCCCGACTAGTCGACGACCGTAGAACCCTCGTGGCGGACCCCACTGCCTCGCCCACCAAGTCTTCTTCCTCGCCGGTAAAAGCCACCGGACGCCGCAAGAGCGCTTTCGCGGAAGAAGACGAGGGGTATCAGTACGTCGAAGAGGGTTTCCGGATTCGCTTCGCAAACGGAGAGACGATTGATTTCTACGCCGACTCTACGGCCGAGAAAGAGGAGTGGATGCAAGTCCTCGCGCAAGTCGTTGGACGGAAAGAAGACGCTACGAAGCGACGAGGCTGGACTGATCTTGTGCTCGCTCGCGAAAAGCTTACCGGCAAGCCTGCTGCTGCGGCGGCGGTTAAGAAGGAGGATGCCAGGCCCGCTGTGGCGAGGCAAACCAGCGATCGCAAGCCGGTTGGTGGAAGTAGCAAGAGCGTGCCCAGCAGTCCTGTGAAGTCTGCACATGGGGTTAAGAGGCCTAGCACGCCGCCGTTGGCTGCTAGGCAGGGGCATCGGACAAGGGATGCGGTGAAGAGTATGATTTTCTAGGCGGATGGGCTATGAGTTGTTGTGGTCGTTGAGCGAGTGTGGACTGCAAAGTCGGTGATGAAGAAGATGAGATGGTTCTCGTAAATGTCGTTCCTGGGTCGGATGGAGTTGGCTACGGTCAGTCGTTCTAGGGAATGGATAGGAATTACGGCTTTTCTGTACACTACATCCAAGCAAAAGAAGTGCATATATCTTACATCCTTCCCTTCCCAATCCCCATTAGTACCTACCATTCCTGCACCTCGCCCTCCCCCTTGCCTCGAATACTCGAATTCGCCCAATACCGCCCCGTCACGCCTCCCAACTCCCCAAAAGCTAAATTCAAAGGCACACTCGCGCCTTGCTCCGGCGTTTTAGGCGGTTTCGCCCCAACGAGGACGCCCATATCTGTCGCCACCCAGCCGGGACAGCAGGCGTTAATCACCAGACCCGGCGTTTGGCGAGCGAGGACGGCGGTAGCGGCGTTTAGCAGGGATTTGGAGACTGAGTAGGAGCGATTTGGGGGGCCGAAACCGGCAGACTGTTCCGAAGAGGACTTTACTGATGCTAAGAAGGCATCGGCCATGTCGCTCAGGGTTTCGAGATTGTTCGTTGGGTCGCGGAATTTGGCGCGGGTGGGTTCGGGGTAAGGGGGTAGGGAGGAGGCGACGGAGGACAGGTTTACGATGCGGCCGTGGGTTGAGAGGAGGGGGATGAAGATCTGGCACATCTGTTGTGTGACGGGTCAGAGATGTAGTTGAGGGATTGAGCAACAGAGAGACGAAGATGAGATGGGAAGATTTGGAGAATGAGTGAGACGAAGGCTACGTACATCTACCGTTGCATTGTAATTTACGTCTATCGTCTTCTTCGCATTCTCGTAATTATACTCGTTGTCGAGATTTACGCCGGCATTGTTAATTAGGACATCGACACTCCCGTACTGCGAGACCTCTTCCGCGAAGTCTCGCACGGATTTCTTGTCGCTGATGTCGAGTTTGGGATAGATCACTGAGCGGGTGGCGTGGTTGAACTGGAGGCCTAGATCAACGCCTGCGCGAGATGCGGCGAAAAGCTTCAGAGGCGAAATCGAGGGCTGGGTTGTGAGGATGCGTTTGCAGATTGCGAGGCCGATGCCGCGGTTCTTTCAAGGGTGTCAGCACTTGTTGAGTGCCACTGGTGGCGGTTGGACTCAAAGCACTTACTGCACCAGTGACTATGATGACCTTGGGAGTCGCCATCACTACAATAATGTGGCTATAGAGACAGGAGACGAAAGCGATTGCGCTGCAGGCGATGGACTTAGAAAAGATTATCGATCTAATCCTCCCACATCATTGACGATGGACTGTAGATCTTCAAGACATACTCTTGAGCCAGTCTAGCCCAATTGGGTAATAAGTGTCCTTCACTCTGGCTTCGGGAGTGCTTGAACATTGCAGAACATCATGCAATGCTTCGCCTCTCCTCCTCCCTCTGCCCGTTCTGCGAGGCTCAAGCCGTCGCGAACGTCTTCCGCCCATTATGGCAAACCACGCGAAGCGCAGCGACGCTGCAGAAAAAGAGGCAGCCTTCACGCATGGAATTGTCCCCCCGAGTCGATCGCGGACCTCAGCGAAAGGACGAAGGAGGCCGACCGATCGTGAGGAAGAGCCGCAATAGCCCGTTCAACGGCATGAATGTCACGACACCGCCGCGCGAACTCGTAGCTGCGAGGAAAGTCTCATCGGCTGAGCAGAAGCGGGGCGGGAGGTTTGTGAAGGGGAGTGGGCGTGATGAGAGGAATAAGGAGCCCATGAAGGCGCTGAAAATGCAGAGGGCCTTGGCGACGATTCCGTATGAGAAGAGGGGACGGACTAAGCTGGAGCTGGTGGATCGGGATGCGTTTGAGGACTTCGATCTACTGCCTGCGATCAAGGAATCGGTGCCTGTACAGGCGTTGGGAGGGCTGAATGTTGTTACACCTACACCGATTCAAAGGCTTGCGATCCCGGCACTACTGGGTACAGAGGATGGCAAGAAACGAAGACGGAAACATGAGGTCGATCTGGATGCGAAGAAGGAAGTCCAGCATTTCCTCCTTGCCGCTGAAACCGGCTCCGGCAAGACTCTAGCCTACATCCTCCCTATCATCGACGCACTCAAACGCGCCGAAGCGACAGAAGCCGAGCGCGAAGCTGCAGAAGCTCGGAAAGCAGAGCCCACACGGCCCAACGCCTTCGAACTGACGCCCGAGGTCGATGATCCGCATCCCACTACTGGCCGACCCAGAGCTATCATCCTCGTCCCCACCGCCGAGCTTGTCGCACAAGTCGGCGCACTCCTGAAAGCCCTGTCTCATACCATCAAATTCCGGTCAGCCATGATCAGCGCTTCTTCCACAGCGACTGTGATTCGATCTCGCCTCTTCTCACCTGCAGGAATCGACATCGTCGTATCCACGCCCCACTTACTGAACAGTATAACTGAGAGCGACCCAAACGTCCTCTCTCGTGTGTCACACTTGGTGATAGACGAAGCGGACTCGCTGCTAGATCGCTCCTTCTCGCCACTAACGAGCTCGATCATTGACCGCTGCAACCCCTCTTTGCACCAGCTCATTCTGTGCTCAGCCACAATCCCGCGGAGTCTGGACTCCTACCTCCACAAGCGCTACCCCGAGATCCGTCGCCTCACAACGCCAAACCTCCACGCGATACCCCGCCGCGTGCAACTCACAGTCGTCGACATCGACAAGATCCCCTACCAAGGCAACCGCGATCTGGCTTGTGCGCAGGTCATCTGGGACATTGGCAAAGAGGCTGCGGAGGCAACCGAGAGCAGAGAGCATCGCATCTTGGTGTTTGTGAATGAACGCGAGAAGGCTGAGGAGTTGGCTGGGTATTTGAAGGCGAAGGGGATCGATGCTACGCCACTGTCGAGGGATAGTGCGGATCGGAAGGGTCAGGAGACGCTGGCTGCTTTTACTACGCCGCCAACGCCCGCCGCCGCCACAGCTCTATCGTCTGCGACCGACGACGCTCCCGTTTCTACGGCAAAGTCTGCCGTCAAAGTCCTCGTCACGACCGATATATCGTCCCGCGGCATCGACACAACGGCCGCTAAGACCGTGATCCTTTACACTGTACCGCATACGAGTATCGACTTTATTCACCGACTCGGCAGGGTAGGCAGGATGGGCAGAAGAGGCAGGGGCATTGTATTGGTGGGTAGAGGGGACCGCAAAGATGTTGTTAGGGAGGTAAGAGAGGGCATGTTCAAGGGTGTTGCGTTGATCTAGCGCGAGAGAGGACTAGAGGACTCACCAGTGTAAGATATGGGAGAGCCGATAAAACCATACGGCCGGCGTAACAGTCGATGTACGATAGATGTGTACCATACGAATTAGCAACATAGACCAGCCTTGTTGGTTGCGCTGCTCACGAGAATACGTTATCATCGTTACATAAATTCAGATCACATCACGACAGCGCCTGCTCCATCGGCAGGTAACTCATGCCCACCGCGCCTTTTGACGCGAACTCACGCCCACGCCGACCGCCCCCCCCCCTTACCCAACTCTGAGCGCACAGCCCTGTTCCACCTCCCCAATCGCTTTCTGGTCCCCCTCCCCGGGTAAATAAATCTTCGCCACCGCTAACAGCCTTCTCGCCTCCTGCCTCTCCCCACACTCCAAACAAGCAACCGCAGTCCTGTAATAAACCCTCCCCATCTCCTTCCCCGCCTCCAAACCCGTCGCAGCCTCTTGTTCAGGCGCCAGCTCAACCCCATCAGGCACGCCGAAAGCCTCGCGGAGAGTCCGGATCGTGCGCATGCCCCAGAATTTCGCTTCTTGGGGTTGCGAGAGCTTGAGATAGGCGAGGCAGGTGTTTGCCACCAACTGAATGCGGAGGGTTAGGCGCTCGGATTGGGCGGATTTGGCGGCGTAAGGCGGCTGAGTGAGGGTGCGGTGGTAGAAGGCATCAGCGTGGATGTGCCGTTGGTGCTGTCGGATGGTGATGTGGATAGCGGCCCAGGCTTGGGTGTAGAGGTCTAGAGCTTGGTGGTATGCGGCGTGTTTCACGGCGTCGTTGTCGTGGAGTGCGGGGCGTTTCAACGCGTCGTTGCCGAGAGCTTTCAGCCGGACGCACTCGGAGAGGCAGGACTCCACGCTCGGCTCAGCCTCAATCTGCGTAGCTTTGACACCCGCCAGCAACGATGCATACGGCGTGATCTGCCCAATGACTCGAAAATCAACCAACCCTCTCACCTTCCCCCAAGGCTCCAGCAACTTCCTCTGCATCGCCTTAGCCATAAAAGGCGTCTCCCACTCTGGCGAGAACGGATCTCGCAAC
Source organism: Oleoguttula sp. CCFEE 5521 (assembly GCA_036872775.1). NCBI lineage: Eukaryota > Fungi > Ascomycota > Dothideomycetes > Mycosphaerellales > Teratosphaeriaceae > Oleoguttula > Oleoguttula sp. CCFEE 5521. The sequence continues at coordinate 970 of JAVRRP010001313.1, read as the reverse complement.
TCCAGCGTCAACCTCAAGTTCGGGTTCAGCGCCGGATGCGACAGCCCAGCTAACCACCACGTGTGCCCGAACTTTCCCAGATCATCCGCATGCACGACATACGTCTCCCTCTCCCTGCCCTCGTCCTCGTAAGCCGGCGCATCGATCCCGACTACCAGTCTGTGTTTCGTGAACTTCGCGCCATTGCGTATCACAGTCGGCACATCGCCTTCGAATTGTAGATGCTCGCGGGACTGCTGCCAGGGCGTTTCGACGCGGGCGAAAGTATTCAAGCTGTAGAAGACCTTGTGTGCCTCGTCGTGGATTTGGCGGTTTATGTGGAAGAGAGAGAGGGCGGGGCGGAAGTCGTAGGTCGTGTAGCCCTCGTCGTCTATGGAGCGGGACTCGGAGGGGCGGCAGATGAGGGTGTAGACTTGTTCGCGGATTTCGGGGGGCAGAGTGAGGAAGCTGAGGGAGGGGGAGGTGGTGGTCATGCTGGGCGGTGCTACTGAGACGACGTGACCTACGAACGGAGAGGAAGGCGAGGGCAGTGAGAGGGAGCCTTGGGGTGGTAGTGGTTCGTGGTGGGGCCGTTTCGGAGATAAGGTTTGCCGAGGCTCCGTTCGAAGTGAAGTGAGGTATGACAGCAGAGAGGAATGAGTACATGGGAACTCGACAGCAGTGATTTATCGTATGCCTGTTGTCGTCTCGGAAGACATGCCTTGTCTGGTCTTCGTAGGTGCATTACATGCCAATACTGCGGCGTAGAGCAGCTCTTGCAGAGCCAACCTGGACAAATTCTCCCCTATTCCCATGCCCCAATATCGTCTCATCAGGTTCGTATGCTCATCAAGCCGTCAACGCACTCGAAATACCCAATATAGTCATCCCCGTAAACGCTCCAATCATACACAGCCCTCTCGAATGCGTCAACTCCAAGCTCTCCCCAAAAAGCTGCAAAGCCACACTCGCCATAATGCCCGCCGTAACC
>JAVRRP010001312.1:0-10153 GCA_036872775.1 Oleoguttula sp. CCFEE 5521 | reverse complement strand
TCCATCCCACCATTCCGATCAATCCGGCCTGGAACAGCCAGAAAGTCAGACCATACAGTCGGCCCTGGCCCTTGTCGTGGTTTGGGCTCGTGTATCCCACGGCGTAGAATATGCGCGAGACGTTCCAGCCCATACCCATGATTGCGGAGGTGACAGGGAAACGAAGCCCAGCGATTAGCATCGCAATGGTGAAAGCGGGCATGTTTTCCAGGAAGTTACCTGGCAGTATGTCAGCATTGGCTTGAGGGCCATTTCATACCCTTGAAGGAGGGAAGTGCTGCCACGCTCCCCGCCAAAGTATGGCCCTCCAGTACCAGGCTTATACCAACGTACCATGTGCTCTTTGCGCGCAGTTGAATAGGTACATCTTCTTCTTCTCCTCTCCAGATGCGGCCTTCATGTCACTACTCTCGGCGTAGGCTTGAGGGTATGGGATCTTCGCTGTCTTGCGGAAGCCACTAACTCGTACTCCATGCCAGCTGCTTGACTATATTCCGATCAGGAAAGAGGCCTGACTTCGGGAATGACCATACGAACGAAGAGGGTAAATGTCGCGGTAAGGAGGACATAGCTGAAATCGATCGATCAGTGATGCTGTCCGAGTAGTAGGTGGATCGACGGTGCAAATTACCCATACTCCGCGGGGAGACTAAGTGCGAGCGCTGCCATAACTGTGAGATCGAACGGAAGGAAGAGTGGTCAAGATCCCTTGTGGTTCCGAAGTATTGGGAAGTCTAGGCCACGACTATGGTCTTCCATGTGCGCACTCTAGCGCCAGGCCTCGGAGTTCAATCCATCTCCTTTCCCGACCGTTGTGACGGCTCCCACTACCTACCGTCTCATGGGTCTCCACCTAATGGTCACGCTCACGCGTCCGAAGGCAGAGCTTGTGGATGCGAATCGCACCATGCCATCGAGCGTGAGGCTTTGAGCATTGCTGCTTGGCCGCCAGGTGCAAATGATCGTTCAGCAGGGCACAAGTTGCCGTCCGTATCTGATGGTGCGGACATTCGCAGGATCCATGACCTGAAGGAGATACTCGTATTTATCGCAATAAACACGTTCGGGCACAAGTACAACAGGAAGTGAGGTCATTATGCCTGGGGAATGCTACAATGCAAGCAAGCACGCAATAGCATGTCAGACGGATGGAACCGATACGGTGCTGATCCTTCGGCCGAATTCACCACCCGCCCATCTTCTCCAGACCTGGCTTAAAAACACTCCTTTGAAACCCTGGTGTCGATCAATACAGTTGCTACGACTCTAGTTCTAGGCCGTCCAAGTTATCTCCTCGATCTATGCATCATGTCTCGTAGCTTCATTCCGTCATGCTCTGCCCGCGGATCAATCCGGCAAGCTCATCAATCATACAACCCTGGCGTTGCCAGCAACCACTCTTGGCCAGTCCTATAAAGACTTCCCTCACATCTGCTCCTCCGTGACAAACTCATCAGTACTCTCCTCGAACGCATCTTCTTCGTCGTCCACCATTCCGCCAAGATCCCACTCGTTCAGATCTTTCAAGGCAGTCGCCAGCTCTCGCACCGCAGCCTTGGAGTCCTCCTGCTCGTTATCCATCTTATCGCTCAGCCGGACGAGATTCCCCTCATTGTTGCGCACGATATGCTCCCTGTACCTCCTGCACATATTGACGAGCCGCCTAAGGTAGCCGTGCGACTCTTGCAGTGCATTGAGCATAGCAGTCCAGCGGCTGCGCTCCTCGCTTCCAGCAGCAGCGATGTTCAGCAGAAGCCTAGCGCAATCGCTCGAAAATCCGCGGATCTCGCTCGCCCGTTGGACGTCCAAAGTTGACCCAGCAAGGTCGTCTTCGACGGTGAGTGGCGCGGTGTCAAAAACGTGCTCTTTCAGCCAGCTCTCTGACCTCTTAGCCGATCGGGAGGCAGGATTCAGCCAGTCCTTGACCCAAGATGGGAAGGTTTCGAGCACAGTGCGCGGGACCACTGAATTAACCCAGCTAAGGAACTCCAACATGTCCCTTCTTGGCACGGGCTCGGTATTGTGCACCTCTTCGAAGAGATTGGTCATGAGCACGGTAGCTTCGTGGCCTTCGCCGATCGTGTTAAAACAGGCTGCGACCATAAAGTACAGCGACCGCGTCAGCGGGCGGTTACAACGGACGCAAGTCAGCAGCGACTGGTAGACTGCGTCGGCGATCCGCCAATCACTTGCTGCACACAGTGTCCTCACAAGCTTCGCGCCATGATGACCATCGATGTTGTCGTATTCGAAGCCATCGTCTATCGCAGCCAACATCCAGGGCAAAATCGAGTCGTGGCCCATGTTAACGACCTTGACCAATTGCTGCGCGCCTCGATATCTGCCGCCGTCTTCGTAGTCGTCCAGATCAGCGAAGAGCTCGGGAACTGAGAACATGCATGAAAGAAACTCGAAGAGATGTCGCATCGTGACCTTGCGTTTCTTCATTGCCGTAAAAAGCGCCAAGTGGCGGTTCTGCATGCCTCTGTTGGTAGGCACAGCCATTACCTCAAAGATATACGTGCAGTACTTGCTGTTGACGATGAGTGCCAGCTCCTCAGGCCCGAGCAAAGCGATATCGTAGGCTATCGAGAAATAGTCGAGCCACTTTCCATAGAAAGCGTCTAGCGATGTCGAGATGATCCGCGAGTGGCTTTCGACGACACGTTTAAGAATCGTGGGATACTCGTCCCGGTAATGTTCCCGCACATGACCAATGCAGTGCTTCAAGAACTCGCGAATGGTGCTTAGATGTCCTTGAGCACTCATCCTCAGGATCTGTGAGAAGAAGTCGTCATCCTCGCATATGAAAATGAGCACCTCGCGAGCCAAACATGGCTGGGATTGCCTCAGCACTGCTAGCAGCTCTTTGAACTTGTTAGGTTCTTTCTCAGTCAAGAGAACGTGCACGATGTATGCGAAGATGAACTCAGCAAGTTCGCGATCCATACCCGCGGGCGCATGAGACTCCTCCGTATTGTGCTTGGAGCTGGCAGGAGTGGGTGAGCCTTCAACGGCGTCATCAGCGGCGGGTGCAAGCACATGTAGGTCGACCTCCTTGCAAACGACAATTGCAAGGTTGTGAAAGTCCGCATTGAAGACCTGAAAGATGCTGTGTCTCCACTTATTCAGCTGGCGAACGTCCTTGGCAAGCTCATCGGGAAGATGCACTAGAGGCATAACGAAGTCGCGCATCGTCGAGTCGCAGCGATCTGGTGTTCTGAGCTGGTACGCTTGCTCCATTGAAGACGCACGCTGGTAGAAGAGGACGTAACCATTGTGCGTGCGATCCTGGCCGCCGAAGCACTCGTTCTGCACTTCCAGAAAGCCACCAGCTTCCCGAGCTTGGTGATCCTCGAGACGCACCCAGCGTGGGGCATGCGGGTCTTCGTAACCGCGCACGCGCACGTATGACCAGTAATGGCCAAAGCTCAACACACCCGCGTGTACGATCACTCCGACAAGCCTGAACACGTCCGGCTGAATCGCAGCTGCTTCATTTTCCAGGTGCGCGCGCTGATACTGAGCTAGATCAATTTCCTCTGGAAACTCGAAGTGATCGTTGATCTTGGACTCCTGACCCAGCATGTCATAGGTGAAGCGCTTGAGGCAGATGGTGAGATGGTCTGGGGCTTGCTCAACGCATGTGCGCTTCATTCCGTCGACGAGCTTGCCACCATTGTCATTATCGCACGACATGCACTTGTACTTGTTCGCACCTTGCATCGGCTCGCCTTGCACAAACTCTGCAAAGCTCTCAGAAAGCGTGGACTTGTTCTGCACAGTCAGAGAGAGGTCACTAAATGTCTCTTTGCGTGACGAAACATGGCCGCATGATCCCTGTATCTGCGTGATCAGTGTGCCTGAGAAGAGCTGATTGAGTTGCGTTTTGGCCTCAGCATTCGGCATTTCGGACTCGAGTCTGCTGAGGAGTTCGGTGTAGAACCCGTGGACGTCGTCTTGGACATCGGTAGACACGCCCAGGTATTTTGCCAGGTTGTATGTCTCGACTTGAGGATTATCTCCGATCTGCAAATGCGCGAACAGCTGCTTGAGCTGATACAACAGGCCTTGCTTGGCAGGGTCCGAGATGCTGGTATCGATTATGAACTTCCTGAAGTAGATGTTGGCGTACAGCTGCTGCAACAGGGAGTTCATGTAGCATGTCATCCCAAGATTGCTGAGACCGGCAGGCGCAGATGGATGTCGTATCCAAGAATCGTGGGGAAAGATGCCAGAGTCGCGGCCTGTTTTGTCGAGTACAGCTGTGAGCCGACGAAGCAGCCAGGAATAATCGTTCGCAGATGCGATCGTCTTCCTTACAATCTCCAGAGCGAAAGCACGCGAGGTGAGGTTGAATAGCGGTCGCACTCGCGGGGTGACATGTATGGCATCAGGCGAAGCTTTCGGGACCTCGCTGTCGTTAGCAGCGTTTTCTGCAGTGGAGGTATTTTGCGCCCGTAACGCAAGGCCAGTCGTGGGCAGTGCTCTGCGAACATTTGGATCCGGACCGGCCAATGAAGACTCGTCAGGGCTGGGAAAGAGCAAGCACCGCACCAAATCGACCGCGAGCCGCCCCAGCGCTAGCGGCTTCTTGAAGCTCCTCAAAATATCGATGGCGCCGCTCAAGAGTCCGAGGAGATTGTTGAATGTGAAATCGGCAACAGGAAGGTCGGCCGTCTCAGTATGCTCGTATTGCCAAAGCTGAGCTGTAAGGAGCTCGACGAGATCGCGAACATCTCGCTCGTCAGATGCAGAGCCGTAAGCCGACAGCATTGCGTCATGGCAGACGCTGAAGAAGGGGCTCGTTAGGGCGTCAGTCGCGAGTGCTTTTGGGAGAAGCGTTCGCAGAGTGCGCAAGTATGCCCCGGCTACGGTCTCTGGATCTTCTTTGCAGAAATCTCGCATAAGAGTCGCGACTCCCGAGCTTACATGCACATCGCTGCACAGAAGGACTGTGGCATGAATCTCGACGAACTGCTGCGTGTCCACGATATCAGGCCAAACGTTCTCCGTCCGCGCCACTTGTATGAGCACAGTGTATGCAAGCTTGACCAGAGAGACATGACGCTCAGGTCGGGCTTCGGTCGGTCGCGCTGGTATTGCATTGAGAGCTACACGCATGATGTCGAATAGGCGTAGTGCGAGTCTCCTTGGCTCGGTGAGGTACGGCGGTGGTGGGCTGTTCTTTGGTCGCTCTGTATCGCGGTCAGCTGCGAACTGTTTCTTCAAGCCAAGGGTCTCCAAGTTACCTTGCAGGAATCCGAGCAAGCCAGGTAGTAGCCGAGAAAGAAGATCAGGTGAAGGTGTATGGGTGTCAACGAAGAGCAGCTCTGCCAGCGCCCTGCAACCGTGCATGATGAAGCGCGGCTCAGCAACCCCAATCTTATTGCAGTCTTTCAGATGGACGGTCAAGGCGTGAACAGAGTACATGGTGTACCATGGCTTCTCGGAAGGGAAAAGTGAACTCGTGGGGACCGTGGGATTGGCGACCTGGCGTCTCTTGCTCGCCGGGGGAGGGACGCGTGAGAGGAAGTCGAAGACCTGTACGTTCATCAGCAGGGCGCATTACGGGCGGAAAAGTTAAGGGACGGCATACCTTCTCAGCAACGCCGTTCGAGGCGCTCAGTAGGGCCTCAAGCTCACTGAAATTCAAAAGAATCTCCTCCTCGACAGTATTACCTGCCGCAAAGACCTTGACAAAGTCACATTCATACGTGTACTTTGGCTGGATATTAATCAACGACTTGTTGGCGATGGCTGCTTCGTCGAATGTTTGGGCGGCGATGTCACTCAAGCAGGTCTTTGTGCTGTGTCGCACAAGGTTGTGCTCTTCAGTGCCAGTAATTAAGCGCAGGAAGTCGTCAAGCTCGCCGATAGTGCAGTCTGTGCGCGCCTTGATGATTCGCTTCTTAGGATGGCTTTGGGGCCCAAAGATGTCAACGGTAAAAGTGATGAACTCATCTGACGTACCGCCTTCGAGCAGCACATTTGTCGACCCACCAGTCGCCCTCTGTGCTGGTGCAATGCTGTGATAGTGTATCGTCTCCAATAGCCCCACACTTCGCTGCAACAGCAGATCCGAGCTCTCGTCACTCGCTGATGCACGCAGGTCCGGCAGAGTGTTGATAAGTCTCCGAGTCCAGTCGGCTTGTCGTACAGTATACAGCGTCACGTCCGGTACGACCGCGTCGCGGGTAGTCTTGCTGAAAAGGAACTGGCTGATCGCCGCGACCGCTGCGGAAGAGACAACGAGGTTGGGTGTTGTCAGAGCAAATCGCATGAGTTGTTGCCAGGACACAGTGCCGAATACGATGTCTGGCTCTCCCACGGACAATGCTTGGTGATGCGTGAGCACCCGGTTCTCCAAGAAGGTAACCAAGCCGGGCGTGGCATGCTCAGCAGAGAGCTGCGGCAGATACTTCTCTATGCATCGCTCAAATAAAGCTGTAATACTCTCCGGATGACACGTGGCTTTGGACGTGCGGGTGAACAGATTGAGCGCATCTTCGCGTGCCTGGCTGTTGAGTGCGCGGTCCCCGATCGTATACGACCACAGACGCTCCTCCAAATCTGGCGCTCGGTAGTCCTCGACAAGCCCGATGAGATGCAAGAGCACATCCAGACGGATGTTGATGGCTTCTCTCGGACTGAAGCAGCCCAATTGCGCTTCACTTGATTTGCTAACGAAGGCGGTCAGCACTTCGAGCGCTGAGTCGACCGAGATCATCTCCAAAATAAGCTTCCCCTCCTCGGGGGTGGGTGGTTCCAGAAATTGCAACAAAATGTCCAGACTACTTGTTGCGTGTTCGTCGTTATCGGCGATGCTCTTGATCCAGGTCTCGTAGAATCGTGCGCGGTCCGCCAACGAGTACGGTGGTACAGTCAGCGTTCGAATCTGATCGACCGCAGCCAGCCGTAAGAGGGTCCTCGACTCCGAAGGTGGGTCGGAATCGAGACGCTTCAGCACTGCGTAGCATATTCTCGGGGGCTCCATGCGCACTGCCGGCGAGCTGACATACTCCACTTTCGTGCGCAGACAGTACAGAGCGTCCACAAAGAAGCGCAACGCGTGACTGCCCAGATCGGATGCCGATGTATCCGGGTATTTCTTGAGCATGTACACGATCTGGTCGGCGGCAACGTATTTCAGCATTTCCTGCAGAACGTCGAAGGAAGCTTTGACGAATTCAGCCTCGACGCTGGTAGTACAAGCACGCCAGATGACATCCGTCTCATGGTCGGTATAAGTGTTTGTCGCTGCGAGGAAGGCTACGACACTGGCGCATTCCTTCACTAAACTGGCGTGCGAGTCGACACTGAATATGTAGCCGATGAAATTGCCGGTACGCAGTAGTCGAGCGAGGTGTTGCAACACTGGATGTGAAGGATTTGCGTCATGCGCCGCATGAGCTGCCTTGAGTGTTTCGGTTAGCGCGACAATTCCCTTGCTGCGGATATCCAAGATGTCGGTCGAAACATAGCCTTTGAGCACGTGTAGCAGCCACTCGTACATGACCAGCTCAGAGAGTGTCGGCAGATCACCATCGCTGATGTCTTGCACCTTCCAGGCAACGCTCGTTGCGCTCGATGCTTCACCATCAGCTTCAAGTGTCGGACTGCAGCACACCTGGTAGAGCCCAAGTGCAGAATCCATGCTTCGAGGCTTGATTGCGGTCGATAACAAGGCTGTGATTTGGTGAATCAGTCGAACGTGAAAGTCGCCTGGGAGTGCCCTGGGATGCTTCTGGCAGATCGTTGGGACCACGAAGGTGTTGACTGATTTGAGCAACTCCTCAACTTGCGAACGGCTTTCACTGGCCTGGAAGGCGTCACCTGCTTGCTCCATAGTTTCGACGGAGACCGTGATAGCGCTGGAGATTGTTGGCCATGGATCCGTGAACTCGCGAGGCCCCGAGCTGAGGACTAGTAACACAGTGTTGAGTGATGTGACGTTGCTGGTCGCTGAGCTCAGCAACTTATGTAAAGTACTGCCTCGCACCTCAGCCATGTCGGTGATCCGATTGAATCGAAGGTACCTGCCCACAGTCGTCAAAGGATCAAGCAATCTGGCAAGTATGGTGACATACGCGCCGAGCGGCAGCTGCTGCTGGCCGGCGTTCGGAGGTCGGACAGAGTCGCGGCGCGCCATAACGCCGTCTAGTATACCGGGCAGCAATGAGACCATGCGGATGCTGAGCTGAGCGAGTGCATCAAACATTTGCGCGACGTGGTGGCGAAGCTCCAAGATTCTCGTCTTGTCCAGCGTATCGGGTTCGAAGAGGTCGGTGGCGTCGAAGAACTTCAGCACCACGTCTGCGATCCAACCGAAGAACCGCTCTTCTTGGACGTATCGAAGCTTCCACGTTCGAGTGTCATGCTCCGTGTTTACGACATGGGCATACAGCCATTCGGTGAATTTGACGAAAGCGTGCGGGTGGTTGTAGTCTGATCGAAGTCAGCAAGACTGGAAGGCCGGCTCACAAGGTTGATGGCGTTACTTACGAGTACTATCGAGCCATTCCACCAACGCTGTAAGCTGTCTATCGACCGACACATAGTTGGGAAGAATGTCGAAAGTATCGCTGAAGTTCGTCGTCGCCATCTTGTCGTCGTCGTCCTCGATGACAATTGCGTTGCCAGCATCGGTGTCGATGTCTTCTGGATCAAACACCTCGATGACAGGATCGTTCTCTTCGCTCATTCGCTGTCGTTTGCGCGCCAGGGAGTCGTCACTGTCGGCGGCATGATTCCGCTCGGGTGTGGCGACAGAGGCGCTTGGTGAAGGTGACTTATTTGCTAATGCCATGTCGAAGACGCGAAGTAGCAAGCAATATCGCTAGATCATGCGCCGATAAGCATAGCCGTGCACCGCACTGCGGTTGTGATATGCGCCGTTTGTTGTGTGTGCAGTAGTGGATGTCTTAGATCGACTGCACAAGGCTGGAAGGTCCGTGAGCTGGTACAAAGTGAAGTGCAGTCAAGGCAACAACGAGGCAGGCTCGATGTACCCCGCCAAGAACGTGCCAGTCAAAGGCAATCACATGCACAAGATTCACTGACTGCGCCTGCGCGTGTGGAAGCTCACTGACTGCGCCTTGAGGCTACTGATAAAAAAGCTTGAAACGCGTCCGGTAGAGCGCGTTCAATTTAGCGTTGGTAGGCGGGAGCTGACAGCTTGGGGGACAGGGGAATTCGGCGCAGGGAAGGCCCGCATTTCGTCACTGCGGATGATGTGCCTGATTAGAAGCCTCAGGCATGATGATGCTATACCCGTTCGGTCTTAGCGTGAAGACTTCACTTCTTGCTCGTAAGACACTTCTATCAACGAATTGGTGTAGTATGAGTTACGCTGGACGTGGAATTAGTGGTAAGAAGAGGAAGAAGATAATTTCTCTCTGTATCTATGTGTTCGCTTTCCTATATTAGGATATCTCGGCCTGGCAGCACGTCTGACTTCCTACACGATGGTCACCCCATGCAGGTGTCAAAAGAAGCGGATCATCACCGCACGCAATTTTGTCGCGTTCTCCAAATTGAATACCGTCACTCTCGCTTAGGAGAACGCAAACAATACAGATGTCGATCAAATTAGCACATCGACAGATGTGACCTGACCATGCCGTGGTGAAGAGACAGACACAATTCCCGTGCGTTCCGCTTGTTCTATCACTTCCGTTGCTCCCCACATGGACGAACCGCTTAGAATCTCAGAGATTCGCTGTGGACGAGAACGCTAGAATATGCGCCGCCGCGATTGTCTATACGTAGCTACGCTATTGGTAAGAAGGGAGACTGTCTTCTCTAAGGGCTCTCTAGGGGAACGCTAGGAGCAACTCGTTGTCGTGGTGCCGTAGATCTTTGGAGTATACACCCTCAGTGTTGACCTTTAGGTCGTCTGAAGTGGACCGCTTATTCTGTCACTCCCGCGCCCATCCAACTGGCTATCACGTGCGAGCACAGATCGCCTTCTGAACGCGGATATCGCACAAGCGAGATTGGATCTCCGCCGCATTAGCGCCTTGGCTCCTCCTTGCTGGACTATATATGATAAACGCAACTTCCGATGTGATTTGATCTGATCTTCATACTTACCTTGTCGGAGTCTGGGCGCTCACCATTGCCTTTGACTTAACGAGACCTCCTGCATTGC
>JAVRRP010001311.1:0-10160 GCA_036872775.1 Oleoguttula sp. CCFEE 5521 | reverse complement strand
GAGCATGCCGCGTAGTTGACTCGCGCTCACAGCGTCAACCCGAAGAGCGCAATAGATTACGACGGCGATACGATGCACATGTCTGCGTGTGCAGCACTGCCGATGCGATGGGTAATTCACTTTGTGAACAACACAACACGTGGCACTCGACTCGTACTAGACATGTACTGCCATGAACGACGCGATGTGCTCGTCGCTGCAGAAGCTGATCATGCCGATGGCAACGATCGTTGCGAACTCCATAACACATCCATACGTACTAACACCCAGACCATTTGAGACGACGACCACCATGATCTCGATCCGCCTTTGGCTCTTGCACGGTATACTGGGCGTGCTCCTGCTTTGGTCTGTACTCGACTGGCTCGTGCCTCTAGACGATGACATTGCACCCGCGGAGCCAAGCTACGACGCCTACCAACCCACCAATCTCGTCCAAGTCCGACCTCGGGCCCTCATCACACAGTCAGGAGACTACAAGAGGGCTGTGAGGAAAGGGAAGGCGATCATCTGCGGCTTTGGGAATCCTTCGAAGATGCCAGCTGCGGAGTTCATCAAGGTGTCGGACCTCAAAGATTGGGGCTGGGATTCCACAGAGATGGTCGCAGCTGATGTGACTGGTACACTCAAGAATTTTGCGGAGGCGCTCAAGCAGAAGCAATCACCCACTACCTCGCCACCAGTCAAGGGCGTGAGCTGGCGGCATGTACGAAACACCACACACGACAACACATTCTACCCGGTATAGTTCCACGCACAGCGAACACATCTCCAAAGCTGACGCAGCACACATCGCAGGCCACTGGAGGTCGCTACGACGTCCTCCTCGAACCCAGCAAAGGCCTGATCGTGCCCGCATCCTCCTACGGTCCCGCCTGGTACCTCAGTCACAAGTCCGGCCCCTCGGCGAATCTGCCACCGAATACGCCTGTCCCCAAAGTGAGCGTCTGGTCTGATGTCTCGTTCCTTACTTGGCTTCAAGGCACCAACGACCAGAACCGTCAGAACCTGCACTACGTAGTGAACATCAACTGTATCAACCAGACGTCCATCGACGTGGTCAGCGCAGCGCTAAAGCGAGATGGCGTCAAGAGCGGCATACCGCCGAAGTGGCCTGGTCATACTTTTGCGCAGGTCAGACCTGGGCCGTTCACGAGAAATGATGCGTATGCTGCTGTGCTTGGGACGCCGAATATACTCGGGAGTGGGTGGCTAGTGGTAAGTGTCACCCACTCATAATCCCCTTTCCGTTGCTGACTATCTGCAGCTCCAACATCAACAGCAGCTGGGCAAGAAGCGTGTCGGTGGCATTACCGTGTGGGATTCAAGCGGAAATCAGAACAACGATGGCCTATTCCAATTGAGTGTGATGGTGGAGGTGATCCCGATTACTTGTGCGGATCAGGGTAAGGACGATGCATGCCAACTGAGCTGAAGTTGCCAGAACTGAAGCCAGATTCCCGAGAAAACATTCCTTCTCCTGTGGCCTGCACATCTCGACGGTAAAACTTGACGGCGCCTCGCTGTCAGTCGCTATGGTATCACTGGGTACGAGGATATGACGGAGTCCACATTATGTTTTCTTCGGCTTCCATGGACTTCACTCGCGCAGACTTTGTCACGCCCGACCTCTCATCACCTTCACAAAGCGTGCAAGACATCGCAGACTTTCAGGCTTCAGTCCTGGATCCCGTACTAATACCGAGACAGTAGAACAACACAGCAGCTTCTTGCACTCTTTCACTGCCACATAGGCTTTGAGACGTCATGGTTGCTGTCTCTAAATCCGTGCTGTGGCGTGAACACAAACATGTGGGTGCTCGGACGCTCTTGCACGTAAAAGATGAGCGCGCATGCTGTCTGCTCTAGAAACACTCATACACATCCTTTCCCGCAATCTTAGACTAGCACATGTCAATGGCTTTTAGACTTCTAGTCGGGTACTTCGGCAGTCGAGCGATCCACACGAACAAGCCGCGTTCGAGGCTCTACTCGGGTAAGTCATTAGCAGTAGATGCGTTGCGATGCGGCGTGATGCGATGGTGCTGACAATGATGGCGAGGACTCCAAACGTGCAAGGCATTGCGTGGTTGCTAATACAGCATTTCGAGGCGTTGGGTCGACAGTCGATACACTCCATCTGTGTGTTTCAGTACTACCCCGCCGAGGGAGACGAGCCAGATGGCTTGATCGGCAATATACTTGTCGAACTCGGGCCTACTAATCTATTGCGCCGACGCGGACAGAGTCTCGGAGGACTCTCCCGTATGTAGGGCAGTGCCACTGACCATTCATTGTGGCGATGGCGAGATCTCGCACCTCAGGCGATGCGATGCTAGACACTTCGAGCGTAGTCCATACAGCTTCGGTTCGTCGATAGCTGACGTTGTAAAGCTTGTGATATGTAACTTCATCCGTGTTTGCCATCTCTGTTGTATGTCCACACGGTTCCGTTCACTGTAGCTGATAGTGGAGCAAAAGCTGTCTACACTGCGGCGCCGTGCAGTAGCAAGCAGCTCAAGCCCGTCACCATCATTGGATGAATTCGCAGATCGCTGAAGTCGAAGCATGACACAATGCTCTACACGAAACATGGCCATCAAGTGCAGAAATTGGTCCCTAGGGTGCGTACTCGCTGTGCTGTTAACGACTCTCTCCGCAAGCTTCCTGCTCGGTAGTGGCGATTGGGATTGGGCCCCGGCTTCTCTGCGATCTGGGAACCTGCAGAAGACCTAAGTCTAATCATCCGTGCAGCGCATCTAGAGACTGCGCGATCCTTATTTCCCAGCCATTCAGTGCAGACAGATGCGAGCAGCGCAGTAGGATCCCACGATGAGCGTAAAAGCACCTTAGCTGAGCGCGTGGGCAGCCAGCAAGGAGCGGAGAAAGATGACTCCGGGAATGAATACGATCTGCTCACCGTGTCCGAAAAAAGGACATCTTCAATGATGCCGTTGGTCGCGGAAACGCGCTTCTATGCCTGATGCAAGACCCGGAGAATGCGCCGAAGTCGGCATTCACGGCATTCTCGGATCTGACCGATTGGGATTGGGATTACAATACCATCCCAATGTCGACGGACCGGTTCCAGAGAATGTTCCTCCTCGGAGACTTCTACGCGGCCGCGGGTCTGGACAGACGAGCTCCGCCCAATGCTGGGGTGAAGTGGAATCACGGGAGGACGACGACCCATACGGAGAATGGTCAGAGTGTTGAATATCTCATAAGCCAGGTTATACATGAACCAGACCCTTCTATGAGAGCTAATTATGTTCGTGAGGTCACAAGGGCGAAATATCGCCACGTCATGACCGTCCAAGACGGGCTCATTATAGCTAGCGATTTCAGTATGCCAGCGGTATTACAAAGCGGAAGTATCTGACCGGTTTAGCTTGAAAGCCCCGCTGCGGCGAAAGCAAATGCGGAAGATGGCAGTTGACTGATTGAAGCAGGCCAATCTGCCGAGTTTGAGACCGTGAGATAATCGCGACCGCAGTGGCAATAAGATGCGCCCACTGACAACCTGTCATAGATGGGGCGAGGTTGCGTTTCTGGCTTGGTATGGTCCGAGGGGAAATTCCTCACACGTTGTGTGTGCTAATGCCAGCCAGGCAGTCTCTTACATCGCCGCAGCAACGGACGAATCTGAAGTACGTTCTGCACTGCTATGTCATAAACCTAGACACGACCGCGACGATTGAGGTGGCACTAGCAAGCTTGAGAGCAACGCTGTCAGAGTTTCCCGGTCGAACGTTCCAGTCATCGCCGGATCCGAGGGAACAAGCGTCCTTCGAGGCGCTCGTGGGGTAAGCAGCCGAAAGCAGAGGTGTGACAAGCAGACAATGCTAATTTCTCAGGACACCGAACGTGCAAAGTTCAGCATGGCTGATGGCACAGCACCACGAGGCGCTAGGTCGAAGGTCGAAAGTCGATTGAATCCATAACCGTGTGGCAGCACCGCTGGGGCCAGGATTTAGCTCCAGACGGTCTCACAGCCGATATCGCCATCAAATTCGCGCCTACTGCGCAGATGCGCCGGAGAAACCATTGCTAGGATTGAGAGTATCGAGAGCGGTGGCGAGGCAGACATTGCGCCGTTACATCATACCACAGGCAAGCAAGGCGTCCAGGGCAGGAAGGATATATCATGGCCGATCGAGCACTAGCGGTCATGCTCCCGGGCATAAGTCGCTATATTTGGTGAGGCTGCTTGCATGTTTATCGAATAGACTTGGCCGCAACCTTAACCTCTCACCGGCACCATGTCCCCGTGGTAAATCGACATGAGCAACATTGATTCCTGCTTGTGCGTGTAGAAAGATCCAGCTCAATCACCCAATCCACCCAATGCTTTGGAGCTGCCGTGTTTGGAGTATGATCTGTGCTGCGCCGTGTTCAGGCGTCGGTTAGAACATATAGCACTCTTTCACGGCTCGTTGTTGTCATTTGGAAATCAGCGTGCGCTCATGGGTGCATCGAAGGTCGGCCAGCGTACGTAGTCACGGGAAAAGGTGCTGAACGCGAGATGCTCGCGTTCACCAAATGGAGCCTGTTGCGGGAGTTCGTCTCGCACCTCGTGGCTCTTGAAAGGATGTTGCACCAAGGCGTGCACGTGACAATGTCAATGGAAAATCGCACGAGGTCCTTGTGTCGCTCTCGCACGAACAGCGCCATCTCCGAACGCAAGAAGGATCCGAGAAAGTGTGCATTAGCCAGGCGTCGTGGACACACAGATCAACGCTCAGCTTTCGTATCTCTGTGGGTTCCACTGCGACCTGTGTGCCTAGATGAGGCTCATGTGGGATCACACTGCTTTAACTGGCATTTCCGGGTCCCAAACGAGTTTGCTTACATGCACCACTGATTGTGGAACACTGACGACCGTCCAGGGACTGAACGTGGCAAGCTCTTCAGCTCAGAACATGGATGCTAAGCGTAGAGCCCGCGTGCTGCTATGGGTGGCCACAGCGCTGCTTCTGACTTTCTACGTCGACTTGCTAGTCAGGCCTGGCAGCGGCGGCAGCAGTGCCTCAACGACTGAGACAAATCCCCACCATCGCAATTTATTGCTGAAAGGGATCGACAGGCTTGGCCTACCCCCCGCGTCTGGGAGCTTGTGGACGAAATCCGCCTGACTGGGTGATCGCGGACGCCAGTAGTTTGAATGGCTGGCGTAGCCTGCATGATTCCATCACAACCGCCACCCCGCAGCATGGAGCACCATCCGATGGAGGCGAGTCAACAAGACCAGGGAGTCCGCACGGCGTGCTATCCAGCTCAGAAAACTCCGATGCAGACAGCTCGGAAGACGAAGAATCGGAGCCAGATGAGTCCGAGGTGGAAGACTCGGAAGGAGAAGACGCCGAGGATGAAGACGAGCGTCGAAAGTACGCAGATCTCGACCATGTCGAGAAGCAGAAGATGCATGATGAATCGCGCAATCGGGGCATCCGCCTGCTCTGCCAATTACAGGACATTGACAACGCCGTGCAATCTCATTTCACGGTGTCTTCCAGTCTTGCGGACTGGGGTTGGGTGGCTGTAGATTACTATGCCATGGACACCGAACAGTTTAAGCACAATTTCCTAGTTCAGGACCTTTTCAGAGACCGTCAGTTCGATCAAGCAGTTCCGCCCAACATAAGGGTGGACTGGGTACACTCCGCCGACACCAATCACGTGGAGGATGGTCGGAGTGTCGAGTGTCCGGTAGGCTCTCTTAGTCTGGTCGAGAGAACAGCTCCTGTGAGCTGATCGGCTCTAGGCTACCGAGGCAGAATACTTCAACATCATCAATGGGAAAGACGGGCTGATCATAGCCCACGAGGTGAGCAAACCGCGGCAGCGCTTAGAAGTAGAGAGACTGAGAACAACAGAGCACCAGACCAAAGGGCGTGCAAACCGCGGCGCGCGAGAACAACCCAATCAAGCACGCACCGCTGCCGAAGCTGGGACAGTAAGTTGCCGGAAGTGGCAAAATGTTCTTCCAATAGTCATGCTGACAGTGGTTGACAGATAGAGTGACGTTACATTTCTGTCGTGGTAAACTCGATGCCATGTAGACATCGTGCTTTCATCGCTGATGTTGTGCAGGCAGGCAAATGTGTTGCCTAACAAACGAAAGGGCCTGAGACTCGTCTTGCGTTATTGCGTCGTGAATTTGGAGACCAAAGCGACATTCGAAATGGTGCTGGCCAAATTGAATGCGAAGTTATCGGATTATCCGGGCAGGAAGTTCCATAGGTCAACAAATCCTCACCAGCAAGCCGCTTTAGAGTCACTGCTAGGGTAAGCAACGCCGCAGCATAAACGACTGGTGATGCGATATGACTGACATTGATTCATTGGGACACCGAACGTTCAGGGGGTCGCATGGCTGTTGTTGCAGCATGTGGAAGCGCTGGGTCGGAAGTCGATTAGGTCCATCTCGGTTTGGCAGAACTATCGAGCCAGTCAGACGACACCGCCGGATGGTCTCACCCCCAACATCCTTGTCGAATTAGCTCCTGCCGACCCGCCGCGTCATATGGGTAGAAGGGCTTTGTGAGGGACACCAAACAGCCTTCCAGTACGTGGATTTTATGCTATGCTGAGCGTCGGCCACAGGGAAATACCGTCTTGGACTTCATTCAGATGCTCGGGTGAGGACCCGGTCTCCATAACGTGGACAAGGCTCTCTTCTCACCACGCTGATGTCTCATGTCTTATCTTCTACGATTCGAAGGACAGCAGGATTTGACCAGTTTCTCCTCAACATCCCGGGTATATTCTGATGTTCGCGTACCAGTGACGCCAGCAAGCTCAGTCGATGAGTCCATGGGAATGCTGTACGCGACGTCCCCGAAGGACTCAGAGCCTTCCGGTGATGTGGTGTCAACCAGGGGCGCTAAACGCACAGCATGGTAAGCGTAGCCACGGATTGCTCTGTAAATTGCACGATACGATAGTTATTGTTTGTCCTGCCCACATGGATGGGAGAGATCGCGCGACCACTGCGGGGGTCCGCCCGCCTGCATGGTCATGGAACAAGTTACTGAACGCGAGCGTCTCGCGTTCATCATGTTAAGCGTGTTGCGGGAGATCGTCCCGCACCTCGTGGCCGCAGAGTGACATCACGACTATAACGTGAGCATGCCAGCGCAATCCGACGATGTCTGAGCAAAGCAGGACAGTAATACATAGGTAGGTCTTGCTGCATTCATTCGCTCGAGTGTCCACAGCCTCTATCAGCTTCTCAGACGAGTAGTAGTCCATCAAGGCTTTCTACTAGTAGTCAGATCAAACAGTTCACCCAGCACATCAGTACTATGGGTGTCTCCCTCAGCACCGCGCGCTACCTTGCGCCAGCGTCCTTCATCTTCGACTTCGCCGCTCAACAGTATGGCCTCAACTCGAAGCCCAACATGCTGGACATCCACAATCGCAATCTCTCCTTCTGGTCCCCGCAGCCCTACTTCATCGGCGCTTTCTTCACGCCACAACAGTTCTTCCAGGTCGCGTGGCTGTACAGACTGTGGAAGCTGAGCCCCAACAAGCCCAATGAGAAGAAAGAGCTAGACGAGATGGTCAGGTATGCGCCATACTACGCTGTCGGGAACCTGTGCATCGGCACTTGGATGATCTTCTGGAACACGGAGCAACTGAAGATTGCCAATATCTTCGTGTGGGTCAACAGCTTGACACAGCTCTTCTACTGTTTTACGCAATTGCAACCGAGTGGGTGCTTTCAAGCCAATCAGTGACGAGCGATTGAGTACTAACTTCTATGTCAGTGAACACCAAGAGCTGGGACAGCATCCTGACGCACGTCGTCGCGAAGTCATTCGCTGGCATTGGCGTTCTTGATCTTGTGCACAACACCTCTGTTGCGTACTTCAAGGACGCTGCGCCGTCCACCGCCATCAAAGCGATCACTGGGCTAGGATTCGCCGGTCTGGCAGCAGGCAGCGATTGGATACTTGGCGGGTGCCTCGTTTACGATCTTATCGCTCTCAGCGTTGGCCAGTCCATCTACGGGTCCAGCTCGTGGAGTCAGATGCTTGGAGGTTTCGCAGTCGGCACGGCGGCTATCGTGGGTCTGAGGAACTACATCAAGTAGGTGTGCATAACGATGCATATGATATGCATTGGATGGTGTTGGATCAGCTTTGCTGATGGTCTCGCAGGCCGCCATACGTCCGCAGCGAGTACAAGCCAGTGGAACCAGACGAGGTTGATGATCGGGTATGACAGCGTTGCTCATGTGACTTGCCTGATGGCACATGACGGGAGTGAACAACAGCATCGCATAGCATAGCATAGGCAGCAAAGATCTGCTTGCTTCATCTCCGACGTTATCAAAAGCTCACCTATCAATCTTGTCGCTTACAGCAGTCGGGGCTACACCTCGAGGTCCAAAGCGCGCCCAAGAGAGCAAGTGACTTCTGCGCAATAGAGCGTCTGTCGTAGCTTTCTTGCTCCCAGGGCCACTTCGGTCTGCGGGCAGAAAGAAGGGAGCTCGGCGGTCTGCACCCCAATGTAGAAATGCCGCCACAACATGCCTTTGGGCCCGACGGCGAACCGGACTGATCGGAAGGCTCGATTCGAGCGAATGAGAAAGTAAGCACCAAGACGATCGGGATGAACGCGGCGAAAGTGTCGTCGACCGCCAAAGCACCGAGATAAGTTACCCACATCTCTGCCGGCCGGATCCGTAAGTTCTTTGGCACGCAAGTCAGGCTATCGCGGCAGGGAATGATTGATAGGCTGGTGGAATGATCGGCTACTCTCACGGCTGTTACTGTGCGATGCACATGGGAGCTCGAAGCAGGTATGCTCACTATCGACAAGATTCGAAGGTCGTCTTAAGGCGTGGAACTGTAAGCTCGGCGATGTTTCGGGTGGCGCCGTGCGGATCTTCCGGGCCCTGTCAAACCTTCTTTTGTCGACTTCTCCTTCGCTGCACGAGTTGACCACGCCCGGCTGACTATGACCTCTGCCCCATCGCTGAGCCGTCCTCATTCCGCAAAGGCCCAAGCTGCAGATCGCTAGGACTGTGGGAGCTTTCCTGGACGAACCGGGACAATGTGAAGGGTGGAATGTTCATCATACCACGCTCGCGGCGCGCTCCGTCGAGTCTCGCCACAAAACCATAGGGTGACGCTCTTCCTCGTCGAAACGACAGAGATCATCGATCGGGACATTGGCGGATCCTGAGGCGCCGGCACTGCGCCCTCCGACAAAGCTTGAGTCTGCCTTATGGACCCACATGCACATCTTTGCAGCACTACGCGCTTCGTTCCGCTGATGGCAGGCGCGTCGGTCATACTATATGAAGAAGCTGCTGACATGGTTGACGGATGTTCGTCATAGGGAGTGGAGTTCTAGCTGCCGGCGTTACCATTCCTATCTCAAGGGCTGTAGCTTCCGAATTAAAAGTAAGTCAACACCATTCCATGGAATAACTTACTTTCCTTCCGTTCACCCAAATCTACTGCTTTGGTGCATCTGCGTCTCCTACTTCTCCCTTTTTCGACGACCCCAACATCAGACATACCCAGGATCCGACACCGCGAGCATGCCCTTCCTCAAACGCACAGAAAATGATGCTTCGCAGGCAGCACAGCTAGAGAAAAAGGCGTCGCCTACACCCGGCAATGGAGAGCTGCCAGCTCCTACACAACGAATCACCTTCCTCGCCATATTCCTCGGCCTGGTCGCCAGCATCGGCGGTTTCATGTTCGGCTATGTATCAGGGCAGATCTCTGGCTTCTTCGCCATGCGGGACTACGCAAGCAGATTTGGCGCGGCGCAAGCAGATGGATCCTACACATTCAGTCCAGCCGTGCAAGGATCGATAGTGTCGTTCCTATGCCTGGGAGCGCTCTTCGGATCACTTGCAGCTGGCAAGCTGGCAGATGCCATCGGCCGCCGAATGACTATCTCCACTTCCGCATTTTCATGCTGCATCGGGACGATTATTGAGATCTCGTCTTCTGATCACTGGGTACAGTTCGCGATTGGACGTCTCATCACTGGTGTCGGTATTGGTGCACTTTCGGTCACTGTACCCATGTACCAATCCGAGAGCACTCCGGCGATCATCAGGGGCGTGGTCGTGGCGTGCTACCAGCTTTTCGTTACCCTCGGGATCTGGACTGCATACATGATTGACTTTGGCA
>JAVRRP010001310.1:0-10168 GCA_036872775.1 Oleoguttula sp. CCFEE 5521 | reverse complement strand
CACTCTGACGCCGTCAGCGTGCTCTCCGCCTCACTCGACCAGTGGTACTCCACACGGCGAGCGGTCCGCTTCGTTGATCCCGACATCCCAAGTCCTTGAACCCATCAAAGCGATTCGGATGACCAGACTCTCGGAACTCTCGCACGCGATTTGAAGCTTTCCGGATTTCAGCGAAGTACTTTCTTCCGCGATACTCCCTTATCGATTCGCTCGAGCGTTCATTCCCACGCCAACCTCCACAATGGTCCGCAACATCGTCATCTTCGGCGGCTCCTCGCACCCCCAACTCACAGAAAACATCTGCACCCACCTCGGGATCCCCCCGGCACGCATCACCCTCTCCAAATTCTCCAATGGCGAGACTCGCGTTGAGGTAGGCGAGTCGGTCCGCAATAAGGATGTCTACATCATCCAATCGGGAGGTGGAATGGTCAATGATCACCTCATGGAGCTTCTGATCACGGTGTCTGCGTGCAAGACTGCGAGCGCGAAGAGGGTTACGGTTGTGTTGCCGCTGTTTCCGTACAGCAGGCAGAGCGATCTGCCGTACAACAAAGTCGGAGCACCGTTAAGTCGAATGGAGAAGAGGACGCCGAGTGAAGGGAGTGGGAGCTTCACATTCGACTCACGGCCCACGACGCCGCATCCGGGGCAAGGCGAGAGTCAAGGCATTGGCGCGAATACGAATGGGATGGGCAGTCTGACGAAGAAGCTGAACGGGATTAGTGTGCAGAGGAGTGAGGTGAACATGAACGCGCCAAAGAGGAGGGACACATTGGAGCAAGAGGCGCAAGAGGCAGCGAATGGTATGCATGGCGACTCGATACAGCATGCGAAGCAAGACACATCCACACCGACGTCCATGGCTGTGCAGCGTGGCTACAAGCAATGGGTCGCACAAGCCGGGACTCTCGTGGCAGATCTGCTGACCTGCGCTGGAACGGATCATGTCATCACGATGGACTTGCACGACCCGCAGTACCAGGGTTTCTTCGATATACCGGTTGACAATCTGTACGGACGGCACTTGCTGAAGAAGTACATTCAGCAAAACATCTTGCCGCGGCATGGAGGAATTGACAATTGTGTGATTGTTAGTCCTGATGCGGGTGGGGCGAAGAGAGCGACGAGTATTGCAGATGTGTTGGGGATGCCGTTTGCGCTGATTCACAAGGTACGGCAGCCATGTAGAGAACTTGGAGGCGGTGACTGACAGTACCAGGAACGACGACCGACGTACTCCAACGATCGACAGAACGCCACAATGCTGCTTGTCGGCGCTGTCGCGAACAAGACCGCGATATTGATCGATGATCTGGCAGATACGAGCAACACGATCACACGCGCCGCCAAGCTGCTCAAGAAGGAAGGCGCACATACTGTCTTCGCGCTGGTGACTCATGGAGTGCTTTCGGGCGATGCCATCGAGCGGATCAATGCAAGTGCGCTCGACAGAGTCGTTGTGACAAACTCCGTCCCGCAAGAAGAGCATGTAAAGCTGTGTGCGAAGCTGGTAGTGCTGGAGATTGGAAATGTCTTCGCTGAGGTAAGTCAATTGCAGACCTAACGCCCTGAGAATTCACTGACATAAAGACAGGCCATCCGACGAGTTCACCACGGCGAAAGCATCAGTGTTCTGTTTCAGTTCGACTAGACGGATAGAGACGCTGGCGCACAATGGGGGCAGGCTGTGACTTGGCGTTCGGGGTTGGGCTGATGCCGAGCAGAGACTCGGTACTTGGGCCGCAGAAAGCTGGCTGAAAGCAGCATGTAGCATCGTGATAGTGCTCTGGGACAGTGCTACACCATATCTAGAGGCTCTCCGTCTCAATTCCGAGCCATAACTGATTCATGTCTTTCTCGAAACCTCTCTTCGCTGCTTGGACTCCTCCTGTGCAGTTCAGCAGCAGTAACAAAGATTAGATTAGATTAGATAAGAATTTGTGGTATGACTACACTTCACGAAACAGTCATTTTCCCAGGAGTACATCCCTCGGCATACTGCGCCACCTGGTGCACAAGAAGCACGCATAGAGATACTCAAGCTCCCTTCCAAGGACCTGCTGCTTCCTCTTCAGGCACCACCACCCAATATGGGCTCCATCAACTTCCCCTTAGAAGAAGAGCGCATCCTCGCCCAATGGAACGAGTCCAACGCCTTCCACCGCCAACTCGAACTTACCAAAGACCTCCCGCCCTACGTCTTCTACGATGGCCCGCCCTTCGCCACCGGCACGCCGCACTACGGCCACCTCCTCGCCTCCACCATCAAGGACATCATACCCCGCTACTGGAGTATGCGGGGCCGCCACGTCGAGCGGCGCTTCGGTTGGGACACGCACGGCGTGCCGATTGAGCAGATCATCGATAAGCAGTTACATGAGGAGTTGGGGGTGCGTGGCAAGGCGGCGGTGGAGAAAATCGGGATTAAAGAGTATAATCGGCGGTGTAGAGAGGTTGTCATGACTTATGCGGAGGAGTGGAGGAAGGTTATTGGACGATTGGGGAGGTGGATTGATTTCGATCGGGATTACAAGACCATGAACCCGACGTTTATGGAGAGCTGTTGGTGGGTTTTCAAGCAGCTGCATCGAAGAGGATTGGTGTATCATGGTGCTAGGGTGCTGCCTTATAGTACTGCGTTGAATACGCCGTTGAGTAAGAGTGAGGCGCAGGAGGAGTATAAGGATGTTACGGATCCGGCTATTACTGTAAGCTTTCCGGTGCTGGCTGTGAGCGAGCAACCGGAGGAGGTGAGAGGCAAGCTTGAGGAGGCATTGAAGGCTGCTGGGACGGAGGAGATATCCTTCGTTGCGTGGACTACGACGCCGTGGACGCTGCCGAGTAATTTGGCGCTTTGCGCTCATCCGGATTATGAGTACTGGTTGGTGTATGATCTGGAATCGGATAAGCGGTATATGATGCTGGAGGCTGGGCTGAAGGTGCTTTACAAGGACCCGAAGAAGGCAAAGTACAAGATGCTGTGGAAGACGAAAGGTTCAGATCTCGAGGGCTGGCGGTATAAGCCTTTGTTCACATACTTCGAGGAGCAGTTTCGAGGCATTGGCTTCAAGATGCTGCTGGATACGTACGTCAAGCAAGATGACGGCGTGGGTATCGTGCATCAATCGCCAGCCTTTGGTGAAGACGATTATAACATCTCCTGGCGACTTGGTCTGATCAATGGCGATCGACCGCCACCCAATCCTCTCAATGCAAGTGGCGAGTACACCAGTGAAGTCCCTGACTTCGAAGGACAGCATGTCAAAGCTGCAGACAAGAACATCATCAAATACCTCGAAGCCAGTGGACGGCTGGTCCGAAAGTCCCAGATCCTGCATAGATATCCTCATTGCCCGCGCTCGAAAACACCGCTCATACAACGTGCGGTGCCGAGCTGGTTCATCCAAGTCGAGAGCGTGGTACCGGAGTTGCTGGAGAATCTGGAGAAGACGCATTGGGTGCCTTCGAACGTCAAGACTGGACGGTTCAGTGCTTGGCTTGGTGCGGCGAGAGACTGGAACGTTTCGCGGAATCGATATTGGGGGACACCGCTGCCCTTGTGGGTGAGCGAGGATATGAAGGAGGTGGTTTGTATTGGTTCGGTGGCGGAGCTTAAGGAATTGAGTGGGTTCAAAGGGGACCTGACTGATTTGCATCGGGATGCTGTGGATCACATCACCATACCTTCGAAACAGGGCAAGGGTGTGCTGAAACGAGTGGAGGAAGTGTTCGACTGCTGGTTCGAGTCTGGCAGTATGCCGTACGCTTCGTCCCATTACCCATTCAGCTATCCCGGATTTGATGCTTCGGATCCGGATAGTGGTGTGTCGCGGACTGAAGGGCCGGGAAAGGAGCTGTTCAGCAAGTTTCCTGGTGACTTCATTGCTGAGGGCCTGGACCAGACGAGAGGCTGGTTCTACACGATGTCGGTGTTGGGTACGCACCTGTTCCAGACGTTTCCGTATCAGAACTGCGTTGTCAACGGGATAGTGCTCGCAGAGGATGGCAAGAAGATGTCGAAGTCGCTCAAGAACTTCCCGGATCCCATGCTAGTCATCGACAAGTACGGCTCTGATGCACTACGATTATACCTTATCGACTCGCCAGTCGTACGAGGCGAGCCACTGCGCTTCAGTGAGCAGGGCGTCAGGCAGATCGTCTCAGGCGTCTTGCTGCCCTTGTGGAACAGCTACAACTTCTTCGCACAGCAGGCGGCGCTGTACAAGAAGAACACTGGGGAGGACTTCACGTATCACCCGGACAAGCAGAAGACGAATGAGAATGTCATGGATCGCTGGATCCTGGCAGCGACGCAATCATTGTTACAGTATGTCAACGCCGAGATGGAGGCGTATAGACTCTACACGGTTGTTCCACGTCTACTGAAGATGGTGGATGATACGACTAACTGGCACATCCGCTTCAACCGCAGCAGGCTAAAGGGCAAAGCCACATCTGCGCCCGCCAAGGCTACTACTAACGGCACACACGCCAACGGCACCACCTCCCATCCCCTCGACGAAGAGACTAACGACACCCTCCACGCCCTGAACACTCTCTTCGAAGTCGTCTACACCCTCGTCCGCGCCCTCGCACCTTTCATCCCCTTCCTAAGCGATAACATCTTTACGCGCCTCGTCCCTCACCTTCCCTCAACCCTGACGAAAGACCAGGACTACAGATCAGTGCACTTTCTCCGCTTCCCGACAGTCCGGGAAGAACTCTTCGACGCTGTCGTCGAGCGGCGCGTAGCAGCGATGCAGAAAGTCATAGAACTTGGGAGGCTTTGCCGCGATCGACGGACACTTAGTCTGAAGACCCCGTTGAAGACCTACATCATCCTGAATCAAGACAAGCAGTTCCTAGAAGACGTCAAAACACTCGAACGCTACGTGACAGAAGAACTGAACGTCCGCGACCTGGTCCTCACATCCGACGAGAAAGCCTACGGAGTCGAATACACAGTCCTAGCAGATGTCAAGAACCTGGGCCAGAAATTTAAGAAAGACGCCGCCAAGATCCGGAAGGCGCTTCCTGCCCTGACGCCGGAGCAGATCCACGGATTCCTGGAGAGCGGGAGTATTGTCGTCGAGGGCCATACGCTTGAGGCCGAGGATCTGAGGGTGCAGAGGGGCGTTAAGGCGGGTCCAGAGACGAAGGATATGGAGGTTGCGGTTGAGGGGGAGGTTATGGTGTTGTTGGATTCGAAGGCTTATCCTGAGTTGGCGCAAGAGGGGCTGGCAAGGGAAGTGTTGAATCGGATTCAGCGGCTGAGGAAGAGTGCTGGGTTGGTGCCGACGGATGATGTGAGGGTGGCGTACTCGGTGCTTGCACCTGCTGATGCGGTGAATGGCGATGCTGCGCAGGCGAACGGGGACAAGAGCAAGAACTCTGAGGCTGGGCGGGCGGAGAACGAGAATTTGGTGGAAGAAATGTTCGAGGCGCAGAAGGAGACGTTCGTCAAGGCTGCTAGTAAGGGTGTCGTCAAGCAAGAGAAGGGAGGGGAGGGCAAGGTGATTGCCGAGGAAGAGGCGGAGATCAAAGGTGTCAGGCTGCTGTTGAGATTGCTGAGCGTGTAGATCAGTACATTGCCTGCTACCTCGCAGTAAAAACCTGCGTCTCCATACACTATAATCCTCGCCATAAGTACCACGACCTGCCTTTCGGCGCCGTAGTCCAATTGACAAGAATCCAGATCCAAATGTACAGCATGAGTATGAAGAGGACAAAGTCGCCAAGTCCTAGAGGAGTACAACTCAGCGCCGATATTGCGAGCACAACAAGCCAGCACAGGACTTGTGCTAGCCTGCGCGGGGCAGCTCGGCCTTCACCAGTGAGGAGGAAGTGTATCAAGGCGAGCAGCGAGACAAGAATGCCGATGGTTGCTGAGACGTATCCCATGAACGACCATGTGCTCGCTGCTGATCTAACGGGGTGTCAGTGAGTGGACGCGCATAATGCAGGCGTTAACTACTGACGCGAACATAGCAAGGCTGACACCCGTGCGGAACCTCCTGCGATCGCGGACAGCAAAACGTGAGACGGCGCGGGAAGTTCGGCCAGCGATGAGTGGGAGGATGACACTGCCTAAGGTCAAGGAGCCGGCCAGAACGCCAAACTGCCATATTGGCCACGCGTGGTTACCGGGTTGGTCGGTCGAGGTCAGGGTGGCAGAGATGTCGGTGACGTTGCCGTCCGATACAGTAGTATTCGTCCAGAAGACTGCTTGCGATAGGTCCTCTATGTTCATACCAAACAAAGACTGCAATCGTCAGCTCGTCCGAGTTCTTGGGGCTCTCGATTACGTACTGTAGCGAAGGCCAAGGGCACATATATCGCTAGCAGCAATCCGATTACTTTGCTTCGGCGCTTGTCGAAGAGATCCACTTGCGCTGTGATTAGTTCGATTAAGTCCGAGACGCCTTTGATAGAGACTGTTATCTCTGTCGCAAGGTATTCGAAGTCTTCAACACAGGCCAATAGATCGTCCCACGCATCGAGGGCGTCTCGACCAGGTGGCGAGACGGCGTGTAGAAGTTCGGTCACGGTCTGGGCATTTTGTCGGCTGGCGCTTGCATGGCTCTCATGGCATTCTTTTAGATGTAGAAGATACTGCACCTTTGACGCTGATGGATCACGCCGAGATGCCGCATTCTGTCACTTCGTTAGCGATGCACCACGCATCACGCATGATCGGTCAGGCCTACAACTTCCTGCAGCCTGCTGTCAGAGGTACGTCTGTAGTTACAGACGCTGTCCCGAATGGCAGTGACGCAAGATAGGACGACCGCCAGAAAGTATGCATCCGCATCGCGGTCTGTATCTAACACAGGTCCGACGACTGACTTACGGTAGCTGGTGCGCATTAAACGCAGCATCTGAGCCGAGGACGCCAGGATAGCAAATCGGCGCGTACTACTCTCTTCCTCTGTAACGTCACGCAGACGGAGTGTACTCAAGATCGGCCGAGACACGAAAGGTTCCATGACATAGATGTTCCAGTCTTGGAAACCAAGAACGGAGCTGAGAAAAGCTTCCGGGGGTTGGTACATCCACGTGAAGACAACATCGATCCCCTGGTATGCCACTTGAGCCTGCGGGCCGGACTCATGGCATCGAGCGGATGAAGGTAGTACTGGCACCCATTGCTGAGTCGTGGACGGCAGGGGTTGCACGCGTGACGCCAGTACTGTGTCGCCAGATCGTAGCCAAGCCGCGACGAGGATGCGCTCGGCTAGTCCAGTGAGACAGACTACCTCCCGCTCGGCCGTGGGCTGTTGAAGCTTGCCTCGAGCTTCACGCCCAAACGTGGTGTTGAAAGTCCGATATGCTTGCCGGTACAGCCCCTCGACGGTGTCGTCCACGATACGGCTGACGTCTTCGCTCATATGAGCGTTGATGGCAAAGACCGTCGGTCGCCGCGCGTCAGACATGGTAAGCCTCGCTTGCACACGTTCCAGGCTCTGAGCGATCGAATGCCCGTCAACGTTGTTGAGAATATAGCCATCGGCGTCAGTAAGCCAGCAACACTCGTCTATGACTTTACCGATGTCATTCGTACTGAGATATATGACATAGTCTCGCCAACGAGCGCGGACATGGGCTGAGCCGTCCAGGCCGCACGCGAAATCGTGAAGGGCTTGAGGCACCTGTAGTGGTTTAGCAGACGCGGAGAATATCGGCTGACGAGATATCTGGGCATTCCTACCTGGTAGGCTTGCTTGTATGGCCTGTACCAGTGTCTTCGCCAACTGTACCTAGGCCGTTTGACTATTGGGGCTCGGTTGGCTTCGAGGGTGTTACACTGGTGAACGTTTCCTACTGTAGCCATAGTTGCACAGTGATTTGAGTCGAGATAGAGAGATAGAAGCACTTAGCCATCATCGCGCGACAGTCTGTGGCCGGCGAGCTGCTAATATATATAGTATCAGTTCACAACTTGAGGCCGCTTCTCATGCATGTCCCTGGGTGGAGATGCGTGCCCAGCCTATCGCGTAAGGCAGGCCGACGCCACCAGCGATGCAGCCCTGGTCCGCGCTGGCGATGCCTAGCGATGGCTTGTTGACAGGAACAGAAGAGAATCTCATGGGGTTCTACGTGCCCTGATCACGAAGCAGATGCGTAAGTGCACCAGTAATCAACTGATTACGGGTAACGGACTTGGAACCTTGCAAGGGGTCAACGGGTAGATCTGGGCCGGGACGCCTGAGGCACTCAACAGTGCGGCTTCACTTGTGCTGCGATGTCAACATCCATCGCGATTCATATTTGCAAATATTTCATCGTTGCACAGAAAGTAGTGAAGCATCCACTTTGCTATATCCGATTGCGCCATGCAATGACTCCGATCAATTTTTCGTGAACCCCGAGATCTGTGTGTCACCTTAAAAGATCCAAAACCGCTTCCTCCTCCCCAAAGGTGGCAGCGGTGGCGGCATGGCAGCGCTATCGGATGCTGTCGTCCTGAGTCTCTCTGCTCTTTTCTCCTAGTTCCTGTTCCTTAGACAAGTGAAGCCAACAGGCACACAGCCCCACGAGAGTAGCACGAACCCAGCGACCAGACACCATATTGCCTCCCCAAATTTGGCATGACTCCCGCTCCAGTCACTATTGACGTGATGCCTTAAAACACCGAATAGCGTAAAGTCGTCCCCAGGACGATCACGCAGAGCACGAGTGCGATGCCCGCCAAGCTAAGACTAATCAACGAGCTGAACAGTCCGGCACCGAGAGCCGTGAGCCAGGCGAGGAACCTCAGG
This sequence comes from Oleoguttula sp. CCFEE 5521, assembly GCA_036872775.1. NCBI lineage: Eukaryota > Fungi > Ascomycota > Dothideomycetes > Mycosphaerellales > Teratosphaeriaceae > Oleoguttula > Oleoguttula sp. CCFEE 5521. The sequence continues at coordinate 1,406 of JAVRRP010001310.1, read as the reverse complement.
GCGCTGATGATTGGGTGAAGTATCATCGCTCGAGTCAGACTATCATATGTGCCGGCTTCGATGTCTGTGAGTGTTGTGTGGTCCGCTGCCGCGATGATGTGGGCGGGCGCATAGCCGATGCTCGTAGCAGAGCAATAGTTCGCTGCATGCCTGCGTTGGTCAGTCAGCGGTTATCACAGAATGGCAATCAGTAAGGAATGTACTCGAAGAGCCTATCATTGAGGATACAGTGGCCAAACTTGCCAAAGTTGATGGTCGAGCCGTTGGTCAGGTGGAAATTGAGGAGGCCGATGTGGTCCCAGACTGGAGCCGAAAGCGTGGTGATGAGGAAGAGGGTTGAGGCGATGAGAGGAACGCTGCGCCTAGCCTGAATCCAACAGTCCGTTAGTGCCTTCTTGTTATTTGATTTGGCCGGTCGTGATAATTACCAGTGGAGGCGATTTGCAAGAGCCATGCCGAGATGCGTGGGTTTGATGAGCGATCGGACGCGATGGTGTAATAGCTTGAGACGATCGTGAATCGTCGAAGTGCAGATCGGAAGAGGTTGCCTTATTAGCAGGCCGTACTCACAGGCACTGAGGCCTTGTATCGACATTGACTCCCGGCAGGCTGCAGTGCGTGCATTGTGGGCAGTGATCTCAATCTACTGCCGACGATTTACGACAGCCAGCAGACACCCCTTCAACCCTCCTCAAGGCAGTAAATCAACTCAATGACAAAATGAGGTAAGTGAGGGAGCTTTATTGCTTTGGGCAATAACTTTTCTGCGAGCTATCTGTGGTCATATCACATGATCATCTTCACTCCACTTACATCACCTACCAGCTGGGCTGTCCCCACTGGTTGTGGTTCCCATAGCCACCCTTACCCCAGTTCTTGAAACCCTGCCATCCCTGTCGGTTACCCTTGCTACCATAGTGATGTCCATTACCGGCGTTGTTAGCGTCGACCTCGAAGACAGCAACGCTGTAGTCGGGAAGCGCGAAATTGAAGTATCCGTTACGGTTGGCGCGTACACTCTGAGTATGGGTCTGAACAATGTTGTTGCCGATGGTGGATGAGGCGTTCATATTCTGCGCAGTCAAGTACGTCAGCTGTCCGACAGCACCGCCACCTACACCCTCGAAGTTGAACGAGAAGGGCACATTGCCGGTGCTGTTGTAGACAGCCGCCTTGAGAATATGCGAGCCAGTCTTGTCGTTGCGGCCAGCGACCCAGAACGCGGGACCAAGCTGAGCCTCAGTTGTGGGCAGGTTCTCGGTAATACGGGTGTTGGCGAGCAGCTTGATGACGTAGTAGCTCGTCGACAAGATGGTGTTGCCTGGGTAGGCGTCGTAGGCAATGTTATCGGGGATCCACTCCCACTTGTTCAAGTTCATGAAGCCGGGAGCGTACGCGGCACCGAT
>JAVRRP010001309.1:0-10172 GCA_036872775.1 Oleoguttula sp. CCFEE 5521 | reverse complement strand
GGTCCGGAGGCAGAAGCGGGGGGGTCGATGTCCATGGCTGATGCTCCGTCGTCGTCGTCATCAGAGTCGTCGGAGATGGTCTTGGCTTTGCGCTTTTTACTCCCATTCGCCGTCGTCGCAGAATCGGCTTTCACGGCCCCCACGAGGCGGGCAGCGGATTGGAGATATGTGACTGCTTTCCTCAAATCGCCGTCGCTGCAGCGGAGGAGAGTCTCGATTACTCCGGGTTCTAGTCGCACGTTCTCCAGCCGCGCGATAACAGCTATGCGCTTCCCGGCATTTCCTTCGTCTAGAGATTTGAAGCGGAATTTGCTGCATCTGCTCGCTAGGGGGTCGATAATGCGGGTAACGTAATTGCAGATTAAGCAGAAGCGCGTGATTTTACTGTACGTCTCCATCGTCCTCCTCAACGCACTCTGTGCATCTTGCGTCATGCTATCCGCCTCGTCCAGCACGATGATCTTGTAAGGTGGACAAGGGTACCTCTTGCGGTACTCCTCGCCTGCTGGGCCGGAGGGAGGGTTCGAGAGCTGCATCCGCGCGAAATCTTTCACCTTCTCCCGCACTATGCTGATCCCTCGCTCGTCCGAAGCGTTCAGCTCCAGCACCCTCGTCTTGAATAATTCCGGGCCATATAATTGTTTCGCCAACGCCAGGACCGTGGAGGTTTTGCCTGTACCTGGGGGACCGTAGAAGAGCATATGTGGGAGATTGGCCGACTGCAGCGTTCGACGAAGGATCTGTACGGTGTGGTCCTGGGCTGTGATGTCGTCGAGGGATTTGGGGCGGTACTTTTCCACCCAGGGTTGGAAGGTGTTTGAGGGTTGGACGGTGGGGTTTTTGCTTGAGGAGGCTGCGGCGGTGAGGGCGGCGGCTTGGCGGGCGCGGATGTCGAAGAAGTTGGCCATGACTGCGATGGTGTTGTGCTGGGTGCTGGAGGCGATCCAAGACGATCAATGGGTACCTTATTCGATGTAGTCGAGACGCGTGCAGTCGACGCGACGCGAACCACTTTAGATAGCTGACGTCGGCGAAGCGAGCGCCAAATGCCGACCTCGACATCAGCACTCCTGGCACCGACCATACTCATTCGTCTCACCATCTTACAATAGGAGCTCTGATCTGGTTCAGCAGCTCGGCCCTCGCTGCTTGTCTGTCCAATGAACTGCGGACGATGCGACACGCCATCACCCGCAAGACATGAACGATGAAGCCGCGCCCGAAGCATCGTCCTCGCGTGCGCACGCCGGCAGCGATGGCACATCACCGGAGAACATCATTCTCACGCCCACCCAGCTAGGAGAGCGCCAGAAAGCGAACCGCCAGACGTTCAACAGGAAGCGAGGGTCACTGCTAGAAGACCTGATCAAGCAGCTGGACATCCTGGTGTACGCCGAGTTGAGCTGCATATACTACATGGACTGCTCCTTCCTGCGCTTCGTCTTCCGGGCTATGGTGCACTTTACGCTACTGTCGCCGAAGCCAGCTGCGTATCCGAGACCTTTTGAGCCGCAGCCCTATGCAGCCGGCGTGCTGATTCCGAATGCGCTCTGCATGCTACTGCATCTGTGGCTTTCTGCGCCGTCGGCAGGAGAGGCCACGCGAGGGGTGCTGCAAGGTGGTCTGATCATGGACTTCATCGGACAGCAAGGTCCGAGCAGCAAGATTATGCTTCTGCTGCTAGATCTGCTGGTACTGTGGCTGCAGCTCGTACAGCTCTCCGCGCATCTTTCGCGCGAGAAGCTTCGCAATGCGCCGTCCGGTGCGGCGACTGTACGCTCAGCTCCTACTGCTCCCTCAACTCAAGATATTGATAGCGAAGAACGTGGAGTCCGACGCTCACTCGAATCAGACGATCAGACGGGCATCGAGCTTCAGTCTCTGAACCCATCTGGTCGCATCGCGGACGCGGAGAGCGAGCCGCTTGTCGCCGCTTCAGCGGACGCTCCACAACCGGACGCCATCATTTTCGACGCTTTCTACAGCGGACAGATCATTCTGGGTGACTTTGATGTGTGGTCTACGGCTGTCGAGCAGTGGAAGCACTACCGCAAGGCCTCGCCGGAAGTGGCTGGATCGTATCGGGCGCAGTTGGCTGGCAGGGTTGCGGGGATGAGGATCGCTTTGGGGGCGTTGAGGGGGTTGACGTGAATCGTCGGTGCAATTTAGGGCATAGCGAGGCGTTCAGTGAATCAAACGCCTGGCTCTTGGCGAGTCCGAGCTGTACGATGTCGCGACGAAACGGCGTTCTGTGCAGAGGCACATACATGTAGAAGCCTCACCCTTTCCCGGCGTCGAAGCTCCCTCTCACTTTCCAACATCCCCCTTCCCCACCCCAGCCTTCACGTCTCCGCCTCCTCTCTCCCCGTCCTTCCCCTCTTGCGCGAAAAGTTCAGTCCAGTGCGCCTCATCATACCCATCCATCAGCGCCGTGAACTGCGGCCCGGCTTTCACCCAGCCCTTAACACCGCCTTCGAGCACCATGATGTTCATATTTGCATCTTCGGCGACTTCTCGCACGTGCTCCAAGAACCAAGCGGCGCAGCGGGGGGCGCGGCCGTTCGAAGAACCTGTCTCACCTTAGCCATAGTACCAACATAACACACAGCATACAGAAAGTCAAGGAGACAGACCACAAGTAAACACCACCCACTCCATATCACTCTTATAAGCCAACTCATACCTATCAAAACCACAATCAGCGCAGCTCTGCCCAAAACTACACCCTATCCCCATCGCCCTCGCCCCAAGTTCTTGCCAACAATAGACCTCGACCGTCGCGCAACGAGGTCTACATGGGTCAAGAGCTCTGCAAGTGCCAGTCAGATGATCGTTACTCACAACATCCCTCTATTCCACCAAAACCCCTGCGCGGGTATATTTAGACTCCCCCGAATACTCCCACCTTCATAATCCGTCCGCCGCACATCAATGATCAGCATTGAGGCGATTCGCATCGACAAGATCATCTGCGCGCGGCGTTGGGGCATCACGTCGGCTGTCAAACGAGGGGTAGGGAACGCAGCGTGCCATGGCTTGTCGTCTTTGGTTGTGGTCATTGTGCGTGGGTTGTGAGGTGCTCGTAAGGGGTTTCCGGGTTTGAAGCGAATGGGTCAAAGGGATGGCTACATGTACTTCACGGATGAAGAAGTTCGGATAGTAGACGAGAATGAAAATGCGGTTGACTCGAAGTCCTCAGTATGAGCAAGTCTGGGATTGACAATCCTGGAAGAGCACGATCCTGATCCTGCTGGCTGCAATCGATACAGAGGAATGTGCAGCACGATGTCTCATTCACGCTACCTTGAGGTGGCGTTACACTGTGCACTTTTTAAACTTCGCTGGCGATCACAATGGAGACATTGAAAGCTTCGGATAGCAGATCATCTTTCTTCATGACCATCGCTGCATGCCCGCACCGTCTCGACAAGTGTAATGATAGACAATGCTCCCCACGAATGCGATCCCAGCCCACCCGAGCCTTTTCCCTCCAACACCACGCTAAAGATACGAATACCACCAGACAAAGCCCAAAGCCTCAACTACTCGTCGAAGCCGTGTCCACCAACACGCCATTAGCGAAACCCTCCTCCAGCTCCTCATCCTCGCTCTCCTCCGCACTGTCGTCCTCACTGTAATCCTCCTCCTCTTCCTCGTCCTTCATCCCGCGCGGCAGCTTCCACTCATTATAGTCAGCCTCAATCCACTTCTTGCTCTGAGGCAAATGGTATGGATCGAAGGGAAAGTACGCCTCGAGCTGGTGATGTGCATCGCCAGTCTTGCGATCCCATGCAGTCTCTCGTCGGCCAATATCGATTCCACCAGCCCGGCCAGCGGCGCCATAATAGTTCGTCGTCTGCCCGAGGCGAAGTCGCTTATTGGATTCGAGGATCGAGACGACTTCGTCAAAGCGGACGTGTCGGCCTATGTCTGCGAATTCGCCGGCGATAGCTGGGGAGCAGATCTTGAGTGGGTTCAGACGGGATCGGACGTTTCGGCGCAGAATATCACACAAGTCAGGTAGCCACACCAGGTCGCGAGATTCCGCTAGCACGTCGTCTTCGTCATAGTCATCGCGATCGATCTCAGGGTTTTCGGTACCGATGACGAGATCCCGCCAGCGGAAGCAGAAGATATACAGCAGTGCCTGGGCGGCGGCGTAATATGAAGCGTAAGCCCGCTTGTCGGGACCCTGACATGTGGGTTCGTAGCGTTGTCGGCAAAGATCGAGGTAGCTCAGTAGAGCGCCGACGACGTCCTGCACTGACCAGGTGGTGACGTGAGAGCCTCGCGCTATGAAGCTCGAGAGGTAGGCGATGGCGTTGATGCGTTGAGCTGTGGTGTAATTGCCGAATGCTATCTCTGCGCATCGCTGCGTAAAGAGCGTGACGTGCTCTTCCGAGATTTGCGCGAAGTGGAAGAGGAGGAACTGAGCGTGGCGAGTTCGATTAGGGAGGATGAAGGTGATAAAGTGGGAGAGGATTTGTAGGTATGCGTCATTCAGATGTGGTTCCGGGCCATCTCGGATGAGAGGATCGTAGTACACGAATAGCATATCCAGGGTCCCGTCCATCTTCGCAACCTTCAGCCGAATCTCTCTCAGCCTTTGCTCCTCCTCTGTGATTGTCTCCTCTGACGATGACACAGACTCATTATCGCTGTCGTCCGACTCGTCCACTGGCTCCGTATTGTCGTGCAACCGCGGACGCTGTAACAGGCGCTCCTCGGCTTCATCTTCGAGATCTTCTAGGTCCTGTTGGATTTGCACATCGATGCTGACTAGCCTCTGCATAATCAGAGCCAAAATTTCGGCTTTCAGCTCTGGTGCGTACTTTGACACCTTGAGCAGCTGTCGCTGGTACTGGATGTAGGACTTCGTAGTTGCCAGATCCATCGGGAAGTCCACTTTCAACACTCTCGTCAGTGTGCCTGTGGCAGACGGTACTTGCCGCAATGTGCTCTTGGTAAAGAGATGCAGCCGCGAGAACATCTGCTGCCTCGACACAACCGCCTCATCCGGTAACCGACCAAGCGAGGCCGGCAGTCGTGCGAAGTTGCCAACTAATCGCTGGAAGAGCGGCATGATGTACTTGCTATGCGCGCTCACTAAAGAGCTCAAGAGCCGGGCGTACAAGCCCACAAACGTGTCATCCCTTCCCAGCCAAGCCAGATCCAGCACCGCGATCACAAGCTTTCCGCAATCGCCGAGTATACTCACTCTCGACTCCAGAGCCATGAGATACTTCTGCAACAGTTTCCCACTGACAGCCTCGCCCTCCAGCGCATCCTGACCAAGCATCGTGACAAGCTTGGTGTACAGCGCATCATCTCTCCGATCCGCTGGTAATAAGTGCCGCTCTATCGCAACTCGAACCTCTTCCTTCACGAGCTCGAAGCTCTTCTCGTCCCAGTTATTGTCCATGATCCTGACGTCGACGTTTGGGCTGAAAGCCACCCGAAGGCGCTTGGTGACACCAGACAGATTCGCTTCGTCGTCAGTGTCCAGGTACGAGCTGTCACGTTTCAGACCGAGGGTAGGCCGTTTGATGTTCGATACAGATGCAGGTGTTGGCGGCGGCCTCATGGCGCCGGGCTGGGAGGCGATTGAGACCATCGCAAGAGACCTCGCGAACACGATGTATAAAGTCTAGACGTATTCATGAGGTGCTGCGGCTAGGAATATGGCGGCTATCGAGTATCTGGGTCACAAGAGAATGACATGCGGTAGATGAGCGAGAATGATGAAAAGTGCGTGACACGCGAGCACCGTGGGGGGGTGCGGAACAGATCCGTTCCGTCAAAAGCTTGAACCCCCGGAATTTACACGTTCGACTTCTTCTTCTTACTGTCAATATCATCAACAGCATGGTGTCTTGTTCCTAGATACCTGACGATGACTTATCATGCTGTTTTGAGGCCATGGTAGCTAAGTATCACGTTTGGTCCGCTTCCAATCACATCAAGCTGCCCCTTCTCCTCCAAGCGTTGTTTCCCGTTTGGAAACGTTAGGAAGAGAGTTCGAGCTATGATGCCAGACGTCAGCGGCTGCCATTCCTTGTTTACACGCTCGTGAATGTCGATTTCATATATGCTATTTGACTGCTTCCTCGTTTCTGCTCTGGAAGTCCCAACGAGACAAGAACCAGGTGTAGGCCCGCACAAAAGCATAGGGATTGATCAATCAGACGCACCATCCACCATGCCGCCCAAGCAAGCAACCCAGAAGAAGGCCTCGAAGCCAGCAGCCAAATCCCAGCCCGACAGCAAGCAATCCTCAGGCAATGGGAAGGGCAAGCCAGACGAAGCCGAGATCAAGCAGGAATCTTCCAAAGCCGCCAAGCAAGCTCAAGCGTTGAGCAAAGAAGCTCAGGACCTCACAAAAGCCGCAATGGGCGCCGCGGACCCAGATGAACGGCAGAAGCTCTTGAACGAAGCGCTAAACAAATCCATCGAGTCCGAATCTTTTGGCAAGACGGCCAAGTATCTCAACTCTGGCACTTTCCAAGGTCTCATCGCTGGCTCTGCACCAGGTGTTGTCGCAGGTGGTAGCTTAGGCACACTCACTGGAGGTTTGGTAGGCGGCGTGACCACGCTCCTCATCGGCGGACTAGGTGGCGCACTGGGTACTGCGTACGGGGCTATACATGGCCAGTTCTTCAAGCTTGGTGACTTGGCTGGTAATGGGATTAGGAAGATCACAGGCGACCTGCCAGGGTTTGAGGCGAGTGAGGAGCAGAAGGGTATGTTGGAAAGCATGATCAAAGGGACGAAAGACACACCGCGACCGGATGACAACGAATTGGGGCAGTTGGCGAGTCAGAGTGTTGGCAGTGGAGGAGGTGGTGGTGGTGGTGGCGGAGGATCAGGTGGAGGGGAAAGTAAGACGTGGACCGAGAGCGCAAAGGAATATGTGCCCTCGATGCCTGGCTGGGCCGGAGGCGAGGGTAAAGAAGGCGAGGGGGAGAAGCAAGAACTAGCACACCAGGACGAGAAGCAGGCGAAAAGTGGCTCAGCAGAGAAGACACAGAAACCCAAAGCACCAGCGAAAAAGTCACAATCGAAGCCTGCAGCGAAGAAGACGCCCTCGCTGGAGTCAGCGAAGCCTGACACTGAGGACGGTGCCACATCAGGTGCAAAGCCTACACCAAAGGACAGCGCATCACCCAGTGCAGATAAGCCGGCGCCCAAGAAAGCTAGCAATAGCGCAGAGAAGGCCAAAGCTGCACCCGAGAAGGCCACTGGGAGCGCAGAGAAGACTAAGTTGGCACCCAAGAAAACCGGCGAGAGCGCAGAGAGGAATGCTGCAAAGCCTCCCGCGGAAAAACCGGCAAAGTCTGCAACGGAGAAGAAGCCCAGTCAGCCGCCTACCCGCAGCTCATCCAGGAAGCCCGCTGCAAAGGACAACCCGGCTTCGAGTAGTGCCAGTACGGCAGGGGAGAAGAAGGCGCCGGCAAAATCCACTTCCGAAAAGAAGGCACCCGCAAAGCCCGCTGGCGAGAAGCAGCCGTCTGCTAGTACAGCAAATGGAGAGAGCGCGAAGAAGAAGCCGAAAAAGCTGAATGCTGAGTGAAGGCTCTTACGGAGGCAGAGAAGTGACGACCACCCAGCGAGGACTCTGGATTCGAGATGCACCGCGCAAGCGATCAGATGCCGAGCTGCAGCGACGAAAGTCTGGCACTACCATGCTACAGAAGTCCTCTGGACGCCCTTCAAGAATGCTTCGCATGGCTTGATCTCGATATTGCTCAATAGCAAACCACATTTGCATCTGCTGGAGTGCCCACTGGACCTGGAGCTGTGGCTCACTGGCCTTTCCACCACGACCGTGACGCCGGCCGCTCATGTATGAGCATATAGCCATAATGCGTCGGCATTCCGTGGTCTGCGAATCATAGCTCAGTATCACGCAATCGTATGGCTACAGCACAGGCAGTTCAAGCTGGACAGTCGAGTGAACCAAGCAGTCTGCATCTCAATATATGTTCGAGACAAAGAAACGAGACATTATGCGGGATATCCAAAGTCATCCGATTTCTTTGTCTTGTTCCAGAGCACATCTCGCACGTGCAAGTCGGCACTTCAAGTCTCATCTACCCGTGACAAAGAAGCATATCACTACAGCCATCAGCCGTCGAGTATGATCCTTTCGTGTTCTACATTCTCCCTCTAGAGCGACAATAATCAAATCGACCGCAGCAGTAAGCGTGCTCATTGCCAAAGCCTCGACACTGTAGGATCGACACTCCGAGTCAATTCCCTTCCCAGTCTTCAGACCCACACCTCGACTTCCTCAGCGCGCTGGCCCAGAGCCTCCACTATTTCCATCCAATCCACGCCCACCGCACCGCCATGATGGCCCCCCTGACCCGCCGCTCCAGCGCCCTCGCCGCCAAAATCGCCACCCTGCAACTCCAACTCGCCCCCTTAGTCCCCTTACCCTCAGGGCCCCCACACCCAGCTTTCCCAAAAACGCTCCTAGCCTTCCATCTTCTGACCGAGGACGAGCTGGATAGAATAGCACATCACTATCATCAGTCCACGCCCGGGCCGTGGACGATGCATTATCCGGCTGTGATGAACTGGGATAAGGACTTCCTTGCAAGACCGACGAAGAGAGGATCGCGGGAGGACAACGGGAAAGAGGAGAGGAGGCTGAGTCAGGTTGAGATTGAGTTTGTGGAGGGGCTGATGGAGGCTGTGAGAGATATACAGGCTCCGGAGCCGAGGGTGCTGTCCAGCACGCCCTCAGCAGCGAGTTCATCGAACCCATACGCTGGGCTCAGCGATAAGGATCGGATTCGGATTAAGCGGCGAAAGGTTGGGAAGTTCATCGGGCTGGTGGGGATGGATACGCCTGTGGAGGAAATTGCTGGCAGGATCCAGGCGAGTCTTGAGAGGGCTGTGGAGGCTTCGAGGGAGGAGCTGAGGCGGAATGAGGAGATCATGCTTAGGCGGAGGAAGTTTGCGTGAAACATTCGAGGTCGAGGTTTAACGCTGTGCGGTCGTGTATGTAGGAAGAGAAGAAGTTGAGTGGTATCACTATATGCGCCTGTACAAAGACCGCGCTAAATCAAAGTGGCGAAGTTACCTATCTCATCCCTCTGAAATCATACTAATCAAGGCGATGCTCGTTCCGAGCCCTCCTCCTCAATCTTCTCCCACGTCAAACTCCCCTGACTGCTCCCCATGCGATCTGACGCAAAACCAGACTCCTCCTGCCGACTCTTGCCCAGACTCAGCATCCATCCCACAACACCAGCCGGAGCCACAGCGCCAATGAAGTCGTACGCTAGGCTGCCTCGGCCGACTCGCCACGTTCTCGAGGGTCGCGAAGTAGTGAGTGCATCGAACACCGCATCGTTCAGCTTTCTCAATGGCGTTGCTCGGAGCCTTGACTGCGTCTGCCCATCTCGCCGTTGCTTCGCGGTGACAGAAGGGATATCGATGTTGCCGAGCTTGAAATGAGTGACGCCCACTCCAGTGCCTTGCTCCGCCATCTCAGCCGAAAGCGTAGCTGCAAATGCACTCAAAGCGGCGTGCGTCGTGTTCTCCACCGCGTGACCAGGCGGCGAAAGTGCAGGCGTGATAGAAGGCGTGAGTAGCAGCAATTTCGCCTTCTGCGCTATGAGAGCAGGGAGGAATAGCTGCGTCGTAGCCACCGTGTTCAACACCTTCGCATTAAGCGCATCACTCCACTCTTCACTCCCAATATCCTCAATCCTCTCGGCAACACAGCTCCCCGTGTCAGGTACAAGCACCAAACCCCTAAACTCCAAATGATGCGGCAGCGCGCCCTCGAACGCCACGTGCTCCCGTTCCAACAACCCCCGGAACCTCGCGATCTGCTCCTGAGCCTGATGGCTATCCCCCAACGCCACCGGCAGAGGCAGCAGATCCGCCCTCGACAAGCTGCGAATATACCCTTCTTCCTCTGTAGACCCGACAAGCACGTACACCACGAACCCCCTTCGCTCCAGATCCAGCGCCAGCGCAGAAGCTAGCGGACTCGCCGTCGCGCCCGCCAGCACCATGACATCCGTCCTCGCACCGCTGGGACTCTTCTTCGCGCGACGCTTCCTATGACTCCTTCGTTGGTGGACGTACAGCGTTGCGCTCACGCTACCGGTCTGCGCGAAGGCGGCTATAGCGGCGCTGACGGCACGATGCTTGTC
>JAVRRP010001308.1:0-10181 GCA_036872775.1 Oleoguttula sp. CCFEE 5521 | reverse complement strand
GTACTGTCGTGTCGGCTGGTTTTGACGTCCGGTGGACTAGATTCCGAGTTGTCGGAGCTGACGGTGTTGCTGACACTCGCTGTCTTGATCGATGCAGGCGTTCCGAAGACTACGATTGGTCGATCCGAGGGAACGCCGAACTGCATTGATGATGTGGTGGTCTTAGTCTCATTCAGTTGACGACGTTTGGAAGAGGGCTCCATGATTGCGAGCGTTGAGGAATTGCAAGGTGAATGTGGTGTCGTGGAGGAAGTAGCGGACGAAGTGCATTTGACGGTGGAAGGTGCGAGATTCTGGTCTTGCAAGGCAGGAGCGCTGGGTACTATCTCACTGGACTTTACTGTATGGCTTCTTGAATCGGATATCGTATACAAAACTACGTTCCAACAGCGCAGACCAAGTGAAGATTCTCGCAACTATTCATTAGATCTGTTGCATTGCAGATCTTTGGGAAACATCGCGTCGCCGCGTTTAGCATCTCCACGCGATCTTCCATTCACTTTTCCTTTCAACGACCATAGTGAGTGGAATTGTAGGGCCGTGGACTAGCGTCGGGTTGTCCCGAGCGAATCACCGACATGTAGATCCTTGGATATGTAAGGCCGCGGCGTCTGATGTCATGCTCGCGGTGCTGCTATTTACCTTACTTAGAAGAACTCCAACTGCACTTCTACCATCTCAAAAGCATACGCTCGCTCGCTCGCTTGCTTGGACGATGGTCTGTCGATAACACCGCCGTCACAGCGAGCAAGGCATCGCTTCCTGACAAGATGCAGTCCTTCCTGCGGGCTTTCCGGACAACTTCAGCTTACTCCGCCGCATCTCCTCGCCTGTACAGTAATGGAAACACCTATAAAGCCTTCACCAGCCCCCTCGGAAGACCTCAATCAGCGTCGAGAACCACATTATCCGGATCCCGAAGCTTCCACCAGAGCTCATATACTGCTCGTCAAGCCTTCAACTACCAACGGTTCAACGCCTCTCGAAACATCTTCCAACGCTGGGCTGCTCGACCAACCTTCTATTATGAGGTTGGCGGCATTGGTGCGGTAGGTGGCGGGGTCTACATTGCAAACCTTGAGGAAGTCCCGGTGTCCCATCGAAGGCGCTTTAATGTTGTCTCTCCGGCCACAGAGGCAGAGACAGGCAAGCAGATGTATCAGCAGACCATGCAGGAATTCGGGAACAGGCTTTTACCGCCCAGCCATCCGAAGAGCAGGATGGTTCAGAGGGTGTTGAACCGGCTGATCCCGCACAGCGGACTGGATGGTGAGGAGTGGGAGGTACATGTCATTGAGGACCCGATGAAGAATGCGTTCGTGATACCCGGAGGCAAAGTATTCGTCTTCAGCGGAATTCTGGATGTCTGCAAAGGCGATGACGGGCTTGCGGCGGTACTGGGACACGAGATCGCACACAACGTCGCGCACCACGCTGCAGAGCGGATGTCTAGCTCGTTCATCCTAATGGGAATCGCTCTGATCGGCTCAGCGATCATAGGCTTGGATTTTGGCTTTGGCAGGATGATCATCGACTTTGCGTTCTTACGACCAGGCTCTCGGGCGCAAGAGCAGGCGGCGGATTACATTGGATTGCTGATGATGGCTGAGAGTTGTTACGACCCGGCTGCGGCTATGGGGCTGTGGGCCAGAATGGAAGAAGAGGAGAAGAATGCGCCGCCGCAATTCTTGTCGACGCACCCAAGTAATCATGCGCGGTTGGAGAAGATCAGGCAATGGCTGCCGGAGGCGGAGGTCAAGAGGGAGAGCGGAGATTGTGCTGCGACCGGGTCGTATGGTATGCGAAGACTCTGCCGCCACGGAGAGATCGTACTTGACTGACCGCGTACACAGCTAGCGACTTCCGACGCACGACTCAGATGCCGCAATACGAATTTCGATGAGCAAAAGTCGAGATCCACCAGTAGCTCACAAATAAGGAATTGTTCTGGTCCGACGCGAGCTCTGCGATGAACAGCCACACCGAACTCTGGCTGCCAACATGTGAGGCTCGCAGCGCAGCTCGCGATCCGCTCTGACTGGAGCCTAACGCGAATAAGGTTACTGCCAAGACATTGCGCAGCTCAAGCTTTGACTGGCGCCTCGGCAAGACGCAAGGTCCATCGCGGTCGGACACGTTCCTGGCATGCGGTTGCTAACTTGCCGCCTGTGAGATCCTTCGCTCACGGGATAGACTCTGTGCGGACGTAATGCATCCCGCGTATGTAGGTTACCTTTTGTTCCTCGACTTCATGTCGATCTCGACTCGTAAGTGCTGCGGCGATAGATATGAGAGCGTTCACGCTCAGACCGGTTCGCATCGGCGTTGTCGCACTAGGCTGCGCATTGCTCTTCTTATTCGGATGGCGGATACACCACTTCGTTCAGATATTTTTCGACCATCCAGGGATCTTTCTAGACCAACCAGCTGTTCTCGCGGCACATGAAGCGTCATCCAAAGACACACGCGTGCCTGTTGTGCCTCGAATCACACATCAGATCTTTCACAATTGGACACATCCAGCGGACATTTCATTACCTGCGGACTGGGCTGCGACGCGACAGACGTGCCTGGATCTGCATCCAGATTGGGAGAACAAGGTCGGTTGAATTCGTCGAGTCTCGAGTCCATGGGCCCAGAACGAACATCGACTAATGCGTCCATGTGCACGCTAGCTCTGGACTGTCGAAGACTCTCATGGCTTCATTGTTAATGAGTACCCTTGGTTCCTGGCAACGTACGAGTCATATGGGTACCCTGTTCAAAGGATCGATGCCCTGAGATACTTCCTCATGCGTCACTTTGGGGGCATCTATATTGATCTTGACAATGTTAGTCACCGGGCCAGTTCCTTCCTAGGCGACATACTGACGAAAGATACCGCCAGGGCTGCGCAGCCAGTCTCGAACCACTACGCTACTACCCAGCATGGGTCACAGACGGTGGACACGGCGCCTTGAGCAACAACATTCTGGGCGCAGCGCCGGACCACCCTTTCTGGCACCTCATGACAGATAGCCTACGCTCCTATGCTTGGAGCTACCCATTGCCTTACCTCACGATCGTTCACGCTTCGGGACAGTGGTTCCTGACGGCCATGTGGAACGCATACCACCGACAATTGCTAACAAATCAGCCACCATTGACCCGTATCTCCATGGACGGCAGGCCAGGCGCACCACCCTGGGTTTTCTTCACGCATACGCGTGGTGGCACCTGGGACAACTGGGACAACCGACTGTTTGGCTGGATCGGCGACCATCTCCTGCTCACCAGCGTCGCTGTGGTACTCTCTCTCGGATGCGTGGCCACGGTGATCTGGGTCTTGGCACGAAGCATCACTACCTTCAAGTCACGACAGAAACCGCAGTACATGTCTCTGAGCTCAACTCAAGATTAGATCACGATACCCAGCGAGATTCACACTCCATCGCTGAAGTCATTCTCAGAGCTCGTTACATGCATTAGGTTACATCCCAGTTTAGTCGACCTTCGCACGTCCACGACTACCTTTCCCTACCAACTCTTCTTCCCCTGCCCCGCATTCTCAACCCCCTTTCCCACCGAGTTCGCCCCATCCTCGACTCCGCCGGTCAGACTCTGTAGTCCATCGCCCACGGCTTTCGTGCCGGTTGTGTTGTTAATCGCATCGCCTACACCGCGGCCTGCGGCGCCGACAGTGCCGCCAACGGCTTTGCTGAGCCCGCCGAAAGCGTTACCGAGCTGATGGGATGTTAGTGAGGGAAGAGATGGGATGTGATGGGAGAGGGGTACGGTGGAAGTGCCGGTTTTGACCGCGTCGGCGGCGCCGTTGTTTTTGTTATCGAGAGGCATAGTTCCTAAGGGGCTTGACTTTGTATGATTGGTTATTCGATAATGTGAGGAGCTGCTGTATCACAGCCACTTTACTGCTTCGATGGAGCACCATTTATGTGGCACGAAGAAGTGGCGCTACGTCACTCGCAGAGCTGCATCGTGACGTAGCGGGGATGAGGTGTGGCTAGGTCCACGTACGCCCAGCAGAATACGTCGAGGATATGCAGCATGGTAGAAAGTGTGTGGGTGCTGGCTGTGACGATTGGGTCTCAACAGTGGTGTGCGTGGCATGGCAGAAAGTCAATCCGAGGTGCCTGCACCGGATCAGATCGTAGGGGAAAGCAAGTGGTTTGTCATAGTAGAGCGTGGAACGAGAGCAGAGACGAGCTTGAGAGGAGACATGTGATGAAGAATATGCCATATCTGTCGTCCAGCAAGTATCTGTCGTCCAGCAAGAAAGCCAAGCTTTGGAAGATAAAAGTGCGCGAAAGCTCTCACTCCTGATGATAAGTCGCACTCATATAGCATCGTTCCTCCCGTCACCAGTTCATATGCGCATCGCATCCTCGGATCACTCTTCCTCCCTGCCCACCTCACCCATACCGACCCCCCGCCTAACATCCTCCACAATCCGCTCCGCCTCCTCCTTCCCTTCAGCTTCAAAATCATACCGTTTCGTCTCCCGCTCCCGGTACACAAGCACCCTAACAACCTTGGGATGCCTCCTCGAACATTTGACCCCTACCACAGAGCTCATATGAATATTCGTCACCTTCCCCGGCTGCTCGCTAGGCTCCGAGGAAGTCGCAGCGCCGGGAAGGATTTGCAGGAACTCGGGCGTGATTACTAGAGTGCGCGGGTGGGAGCCGGAGAACGAGAGGGGCAATTTGCGGAGGACGTTGTAGCGGTGGCCGATCCCGGATGTGGGGCCTAGGGTGAGATTGGCGAGGGAGGCAGAAGGGTGCAAGGGGGCGGGATGTTGGGGTTGGGGTTGTAGAACGCCGAACCCTTTTCTTCGCTTGGCTTCTTTGGCTGTGGGTGGTGTGTTCGGGACCAGCTCCAGCGGCGCATTCGGGCTACTCGAGCCAGGACTACCAGAGAGGCCGAGGCCAAAGTCTCCTACTGCGCCGAAGCGGCGACGCACGAGGTCTAGATGCAGGGCTGAGCCTAGTGCTTCCACAGTGCGATCGCTCGGTGCGACGGTCTGGGTGCCGCGGACTTTGAGCACGTAGAGAGCTTTGTCCAGGCGAAGCCGGGCGCAGGCTGTGTCGAAGAGCTCGGCGATGTAGGTGTCTGCTGTTGTTTGGAGGGGGAGGGTGGTGGATTGGAAGGATTGGGTGTCCGTGAAGTGGACTGTGACCGTCTTCGGAGCGCCGGTACGGGGTGTTGAAGTTACTGTGGGAGCTTGTGGGGCATCAAGCAGGGTGGAGTCTTTTCGGATCGTTGCCTTGGCCAAGGTGAATGACGGGCCGGTGATGGGATTGCGGTTCGGGATTAGGCTAGGAGCTGCAGGAGGTGGCATGCTTTCCGATGGTAGCGTGGGGGTCGGGATAGGCGTCGGTGCCCCTCGGACGGGCAGAGCTGGAGCAGGTGCCGTGGGCTCTGCTTCGTTCTCGTCGTCGCCGTCCGCACGCACAAGACCGAACTCGTCCCACGGCTTATCTCGGGCTCTTCGCTGCGGAGGTCTATTGTTGTTGCTCGTGAAATCCGTGACGAGCTTGGCTCTATCAAGAGCTGGAAAGTCCATCTCCACCTCACCGTCATCAACCATGCGCAATTCCCATCGCACGATCTTCCGATCCATCGGCTTAAGTGCTGGCTTGCCCGCTTCCTCCTCGTAGCGGTACAATGCCAAACCAATGAGGTCGCTCACCGTTGGTGGTCCATCATCTGATGGCAATGTCCGACGTATCGGCACTTCCAACGGTTTCGATGGCTTGTCGGAGAATGGATAGTAGATCTTGATCCACAGTGGACTTGCTTCACCTTTGCCAGACAGCTGAGCATGCTTCTGGAAAGGTTTATCATCCGCAGTAGTACCGCTGTCACCTCTAAGACCCATAGTCAACAAGCTGCGCGGAGGCACCGTGCTCATTGGCCGGTTTGACGGTAATCGTGGTAGCTTCGGTAGTGAATCTTTCGAGTTCTTCCTGGGCGAAGTGTGCGTCGGTGTGATCGCAGGAGGCACATTCAGCTCGTATTGCGGTGGTGACGAGGTGGTCGCTACATGACCCCCAAGTAGGTTCGGCGACGGCTCAGCAATATCGTCACCCTCGAACTCGTCACTCAAGTCACTAGCCTCAGCAACTTCCTCGTCCTCGTCGTCTAGCTCAGGATCATCAGGGTCCTCTTCTGTGATTGGCGTCGTGCGATCGACTGGCCTACTTCCAGCTCGTGAAGGCAGCTTTCTCCTGAGTGCAGTGGATACGTCTAGCATGTCGTTGTCACTCGACATCTCCGAACTCGTAGTAGTGTCTCTCCTCGGCCGCCCCGAGATCGGCTTACTCGCATTCCCAAGGCTATCCGATCGTTGCCTGAAGCTCGGACTGATGACCTTCACTTCCGGCCCATCGACCTCTAGTCGATCACTCCTCGGTCGCTCTGCCTTCCTGTCCTTGATCGACGGACTGCTCCCTTCCCTCCTCCTTACCGGCATCTTAGCGAACCTCACACTCTGCGCAGCTGTGTCCTCGTCCTCGCTATCGTCGCTCAAGTCGCTCGAGTCATCTTCCTCACCCTCTCTTTCCTTCTGTCGCCGCCGTCGTCTCTCTTTCTCGCCCAATACACCTGCGTTGATCGTATCCTCACTTCCTCTATGACCTGTGACAAGCCCGCCGTGTGTTTCCTCTGGGCTGTCCACAAGTGCTGCATGTCGAGTGGGGCGAGAGAAGTAGTCGGCGGCTCCTGTAGTGGGGATCGGGGGGCTGTAGCACCGTTTGATTGCTGCGGTGTCCGGAAGCCAGCCGGCCGCGCGGAAGGCGGGTTCATGGAGTACAGAGGTCGGGAGTGTGATCAGGCGTTCGGCGACGCCGTCTGGGTTGGTGTTCAAGTAAGCGAGACGAAGGTTGTATATCGTAAAGTCTTGATTAAGAAGGAGGGACATGGTGAGTAATGTGTATGGTCTACTAGACCAGCTGGCAGATGCTGTTACATGGTGATGTTGTTGTACAAGGGAACGTTAGTCAATGCACGAAGTGTGGGATGCGTGGAGAAGTGGAGCTGCGATAAGAGGTGACGATCCGGGCGCGAGTCAGTATATCAAACTTCTGGGACCTGGTGCTTGAACATACATTAGCCACTCTCCGTTCTAACCATAGTCATGGCGCTAGTCGCATACTCCGATAGCGAGACGTCCGATACCGAGCCCACGAAAGCGCCCGCGAAGGCAGCCCCAGCACCTACAGCGACGCCAGCCAAGCCTACGATCAGACGAGGAGCACGGAAGAAGATTACATTCGAGCTTCCGAGTATCAAAGCAGAGCCTGGACAGTCACAAGGATCAGAGGAGCCAGTGGCGAAGAAGGCGAAGACGAGCGGGTCATTCACTCGCTTCAACAGCTTGCTACCACCACCCAAGCGGACGAACCAGGGCAATGCGCCGAACGCTGGTGTGAGTCTGCGTACAAGCTCAGAAGCTGCATTCAGTCGAGTGCCGCCGCCGAGGACAGATGGGAGTGAAGATGTTGGAGGGTACGAGGATGCGGGGGAAGATGGTGGTCCAGAAGTACCTGCCGCAGCAGCAGACGACTACCAAGCTAAGGAGCCAGCAGAAGTTAAGTCTACTGGAAAGGCCACAAGGTTTATGCCTCTGAGCGTAGCGAACGCAAAAAAGAAGAAGAAGCCTATGCCAATACCAAAGTCAAACACTCCAGAGGCCGAAGCAACACCTCTGGCCACACCCAAAGACCCCGACCCTCCCACCTCAGCTCCAAGCTCGCAACCCAAACCCTCGCTCTTCTCCATCACACCTTCCGAAGATCTCGCGGTCCCCTCCCCCCAACCCATAGGTTTCTACACACCCGAGTTCTCCACCCCCTCCAGCCTCGAAGCCCCCAACGCCCCCGAACCGACCAGCGAACCCGCCCCCCTCACAAACGCAAACACCCTCTCCGACATAGCCTCAGACATGAACCTCACGCCCGCGCAACGCCGACAGCTCTTCGGCCGGCACGGTGCGCCAGAAACGCTCACCGTCACGCACTTTAACATGGATGCCGAGTACGCTAGTAATCGGGAGTTGCTGGAGAAGGGCGAAGCGGTGCAGCATCGCGCTGTGAAAGCCGTGGCGCCGGGGAAGCATAGTCTGCAGCAGCTGGTGAATAATGTTAAGAGTCAGGGGGAGGCGCTGGAGGATAAGTGGGCAGAGGGACGGAGGAATAGGGGGGAGGCGGGGAGTAAGTATGAATTTTGATGGGGGTCATGTATACATGTACGATGGATCAGAGCTTACTGCTCTTCGCTGCCGCTCTGTTCTCTTGTGCCATTCGTAAGAGGGCGTACATGCTCTGACATCGCGGCATCTCCACGCCCTTCTCTCGTGCTAATCGCACTGCGTTGCCTAAGATGACTTCGAGTTCCATTCGCTTTCCTTCCGACCAGTCAATAGCCATGCTCGGCTTGCTGCCACTGCTGTTCTTCCGCGTGCTCTCGAGGACTTTCTCAGCAGGCGCGAGCTTCGTAGGCAGCGGCTTGCCGAGCACCTTTGGCGCGGTCTCGAGAACCTCGTTCATAACGCCCAGTAAATGGCGGCTCAGCTCTGAATCCGAAGACATGGCCTGATTTCCACTGCCACCCGACAGCACGGAGGAGGGATTCATAGCAGCGTTTACAGCGAGCTTATGCCATCTCACGAACTGCAGTCCAGCGTGATCGTAGACTTCTGCGTCATTGATACCGCCTTGCTTCAGCATCTCCACGAACGCTTTCCCCTTCGTCTCAGCTTCGGCATCGCTTTGCTTCGCCCCCTCGCCACCAGCGTCCAGATGCGGCAGGTAAGGTCCAACCTAGATTCGAGTCCAGCGATTATGTTTAATCACGCCGTGCTCCGGCTGCGCAGCACTCACAATCGTCACCGCACTCAACACCGTCACGCCCGGGAAGCGCTTGAGATAAGGCGCCTCGACCCCAATCCCATTCTGCACTAACACCACCGCTGTGCCCTCGCCCACCAAGCCCTCAAGCAACTCCGAGTCATCGCTCACATCTGGTAGCGCCTTGGTACTGACTAGCAAATAATCCCAATGCAACTTCGCGTTCCTGGCTTCGGCCGGGGAAGCGAAGGTGTGCTCGGGGTGGAAGGTGTAGTCTGGGAACTTCGGAGAGCTGACGCGAAACCCTGATTGCGCGACGACTTTGTAGTTTGAGCGGCAGAGGGCTGAGACGAGGATGTTGGGTGTGGTGGCGAGGCGGGAGCCGTAGAAGGCGCCGACTGCGCCGGCGCCGACTATAAGGACGCGGGTCGGCATGTCGGCAATCAGCTTGAGTCGTCCGTATCGCGGTGCGGCGAGACTACCAGGAAGATCTCGTTGAGTCACGCGAGCTCTACTGGCTTTGACTTGCAAATTATAGATGGTCTTGTTCTACGAGATTTGGACCTGAGAGATCTTCCCGGCTATGACGGCTACGGCGGCCAGGATGAAGCTGTGTCTAGGCTGTATCGTGTAGCTTTTGGTGTTAGCAGATTAGTAGCGAATGTCCTTATGTTAAATTGTGGAGTTGCATGTTAATAGGTGCTTCGATCTACCTGCATGTAGAACATGACGATGTACTGCCATGAGGTGATGTCGAGAGCTCATCGGCAAGACTTGCCGAGGTCGATCTATGGGTGCAGGAGAGCTGGCTACGACTTCAACATCGGATCGACTTCCGGATTGCTGTTGTAAAGCTCGAACGGGTCCGGGTGTACGTCCCTGTCCTGACCACTATCAATGTCCAATGTGATTCTTTCACTCGTCTGGCCGAAGCTAGATATTTGGATGCCAGTCACGTGATCTCGCCGCCGGCTGTTGTCATAGTGATGGCGCTAGTCCTCTTAGATTCGCTTAGCTCAAGCTTGCCCACACAAAGCTCGAGATGTTGTTGGCACAGAGTTTGCGACACATCCATTGGCACTGACTTACATCTTCTCACTGGCACCACTCTTCGCGCACGTTGTCAACGGTCGCTCGCATCCTATCATGACATAGTCGCGCACTCTTCGCCGTAACTTCGCTTCTTTACTACTTCGCTCCCGCGTCTTGTTCTCAGGAAGGACAAGCGCGCATTCCACAACAAACCCGCTACCCGCGCATTCGAGCTTTGACTGAGAGACCATGGACACTGTATGAGACACAGCACCTCGAGTGTTCCACTCACGCACCGTACAG
>JAVRRP010001307.1:0-10188 GCA_036872775.1 Oleoguttula sp. CCFEE 5521 | reverse complement strand
CATCTAAGGAGGAACTTGTCGGGGGGGTGTCTTGCGTTGGGCCAGTCATCAACCTCGCGAGCTTCGTCACAAGATCGTCTGACTGCGTCGTGTCCTCTTGCACACTGAGTGAAACGCCATTGCGCTCGTAGATGAGGTTTACAACAAAGCCCTTCAATCGCACAGTGAACGTCAGCTTCGGAGAGACTGTGATGTCGTAGGTCGAGTCGTTGAGCAATGTGCCGGTTGTCGTGGTGGACACAGTGAATGAGAATAACCTCGCGAAAGCCTCCAAGTCGCTACCGTCAACTTTGCCAAGCGACGTACCAAACTCCTCGTCCAGTGCAGACGCAAACTGCTGTATGAATCCCGTGATAGCGGGTCCGTTGAGCTTGAAAGTCAAGGTAGTCACAGTCTGTAGGGTGACCATTGGATCTTTCATATTATCGAGATCTTTGACCGGAGCCTTGGCGGGGATCAACCAGGTGGCATTGCGATTGGAAGGACTCTGATCTACCATCAAAGCACGACCCAGTCCTACAGCGGTGACGATCTTGTCGATGACAGTCTCCCCTGTGTTGCCGCCGGGCGCTTTGAGGACACCGAAGCCGAATAGCACATTGTCCAAGGTGATTGTGCCCGAAACACTCTCGTAGGATAGTAAAAGAATGTCTGCATCGTCTCCCACTTTGATCGAGGCATCTTGAAATGTGGTGATGTTCTGACGCGAATTGTAAACTGCCTTGATAGGTAGATCAGGCTCGTACAGAAATCCTTCAGGTGCCGCTGGCGTCTCTAATGCAGCTTCGTATTTCAACGCGGTGTCGACGGAGGCAGACGATACTCCCTTCGCCTGCTTGAGAAAGGTCTTCCAATCCGCCGTCAGCTTGTGATCGTCCGTCAGTACAGCCGACGACATTGCCGCGACCCCGTCGCAATTGTTGCCGTCGTATGCGAAGCGGCGAACGTGGGCGACATGGAACGACACGGATTCTCGACATCGTCGAAGCCATGCCGTCCCACCACGGACAAGGGCTATCCCTCACGTGACACAACGATGTCTGGGTTGAAGAAGGCGATGCGCCTCGTCGGGGCTGATCAGAGGTCTGCGTGCCGTGCATCGACTTTTGCCTGGCAAGCTGCACGCCATGTCGCACCTCAACGCACGGCATCTCCCTGGTGGCTCTCCCGTGGCTTGCGTGAACAGGAGCTTCCCGACGACAGCTCGGTCTTATCGATCTAGACTATCTTCTGGCTGGCGCGGACATGTGTGGAACGACTTCAGCTGCAGCTGGATCATCCATGGGCCATGGCTTGCATGCGCTTGACAGTGCCCGAATGAGGTTGGGGGACCGCACTGCTACGAAACCCCGGCCAACCGTAGGGCACGATCAATGCGTACTGCCATCGCCAGACTAGGACATGCTCATTGCTCGAGATCACACGTGATGATGCAGAGCCTATGAGCAACGTTGCGAGCCTACAGCGCCTGCTTGACGACTTGCGAAACTGGGTTGCTAGTCTCCCTTATGTACACTCATATCCCAGACCATCATGGCTATCCCAGGCCCTCGTCTCGGGTTAGAGGTCGAATTTCACGCCCTAAAAGTGATCTGGAGACGACACGATGATGCGACTTTCTTCCCCGAGACTGCAGCAGGCAGAGCCGACATACCAGTCCGATCATTCAACGTAGCGCAAAACAGATCCGTGGATGCCCCGATCTTGGTGCCAGTCGATCAACGCGGCTATGGCACAGAGGAAAATGTCACCTGGGAAGGACGATTCGGTATGCATTGTGTACCCGACGCACTGGGTAGGACGGACGTCTATCTCCCTGATGGAACATTGCTTCCCGCCGTCAACTGCTGTATTCTCGAGGTAGGGACAGCAGTCCAGCGCAGTCAAGTCAATCACGACGAATGGCTAACAGAAGCAGGCGAACACGTCTGCTCAACCCATCGCCGACTATGGGTTCTGGATTCAGTTGCATCTCTGTACACGGGCGTTTCGCGCTGCAACACTCCGTTTCGTGGACACGTCACCCGAGAGATCTCCGACTATGCTTCGGCCGCTTGCGGACTTTGTGGACGAGTATAACGCAAAGGTGGACGAGGTAAGGCTGCCTCCTGGGGTAGTGAACACTCTAGATCTGTTCAAACTCAAATTGAGCGACAAGGTCACTAGCTTGGCCGACGGCTCAGATCCTCGGTTCAAGCCAGTCAGATGGGATCCGCTGTTTATTATCGCACGAAATGAGGATCAAGATCTTTGCCACGTGCAGGTACAAAGCTTCGCGAAGCCATCATCGTTCCAGATGCGCCTGCTGATCAATGACAGGTCAATTACCAAGTCGACCTGGGCTGGCTGGGATCTAATGTCGACTCCTACACTCGCTTGTGGTGGCATACCTGGGCCTACAGGTTTGACAGTGGTCAGCCGCGACTTGATCCACCGGTAAACACCATATCCAAGGTGGGCGTTTCAGAGGTATATCGCAGCATGCAGTACGCGGCGCTCTGGCAGGTCGCAAGAAAGTATGCTGCTCAGCTTGTTACGGAGGGAAAGGACGCCGCCCTGTCTGCAGCGGCAGAGAGCCAGATAATCGGCCTAACGACATACTTACTGGCTCTGGGATCTCTCAGACCTACAACCTCGATGGGCATGACCCCGAAGAATACCTACCCACAGCTGCCCAAGACATCTCCAGCTGCGCTCGCTCGCGCCATCGATGCTCAGGACGCCTCTGGCGCTGCAGGAAGAACTCTTATGGATCTTTCCACCGCCGTTGTAGCAGCACGCGCCGAGCAACTGATGCAAGTCCACGTGAGGAACATGTTCAATCTCACAACGCAGGGAAGCCTACGAATCACGAGGCCGCAATTAGCGTGGCCTGGGCAGGAGGCCTACCCTCACGCCACCGGCAGGAAAAACATCTTTTCAAACGGCCCTCCAGCAAACTTTGCAGCACTGTGGCGGAGGGCACTCAATGTCAACGACAACACCGGCTACGACCTAGCACATAGCTTCGGCTTCTGCGAGGGTGCGCCGTTCTACGTCAGCTGGAGCAGTGATGTCCGCACTGCAGTTCCTCCAACGTCCGGTGCTCCTGCTTCTCCACCACGACTCGCATTTGAAAGCCGCTATGCATCGAGCACCTTGAATGTCGGATTCTCGCCGTCGAGCGCAACCTACATGCTTGTCAAATCGTACCTGCCCCTAGTGATGGCTCTTGCACCGGAACAATGGGATGCCGCGTCTACTGCTGTCTCTGCATTGGGGAACCAGCCGGATGTGGCACTCAATTTGGATGCTGGCTGGCACTGAAAAGCACTGCCGGGCTATGGACGCCCTGGACCCGTTCGATCAGCGTAGGCATGTGTGCATGCAGAGGTTTCACGGATTTTGTCGCCACGCGGATCGAGCCCTAGGTTTACGTACGCAAGGGAGTGACGAAAGAGGTGGGCCCCTCAGCGACTTACCATGGATAGAGAAAGCTAACAGATGTCGCACCGCCAGTGTATATACGTACATGGGCTTTTAATGAGAGTGTGGCCTTCTCTGACCTCTCACTCAGGCATCGTTGAAAGTAAGTTGCCCTTGCCGTGCAGTCTACAACAGCAGTGTCGATCACGCGGATCTCTTGGTGTGGTCCGCTTCTTCTTTTATGCATGTCGTAGAAACTTATGAGCTTGCGTAGACAAGACCCTTGCACCTTGAGCTTTGCATTGCTTTCGGAACCGCAGAAGTATGCTTCGCTACACAACGCATGGTCTGAAGCTGTCGTGCCTCTGCTATCTCATCAGCTGTCGTCAGTCCCGAAATGTGATAGGCTTGCTTCCTCAGAAGAACTTCATAGACTTGGCTTCGGCTTGCACCCTCCACGGGGCTTGCGCTAATCGTGCTCACCTCTGGTAGCTACACTTGCTCCAAATGACCTCGCGGCCGCTTAGCCTGCCGTGCAGGCTTTGGCCACAGTCGGGACATTTCATGTGGACTCAGTTCCGGAGCTGAACCTGAACGATGACTGGCATTGCGCTGGCTAGGTGGGATTGGTCTGGCCTGGGGGCCGCAAGACTGACCGACCACACTGCTGAATTTGCAGTGCGTAAAGGGATTCGCACAAGGTTGCTAAAGCGCCACAATATACCCTCATGTGAGACACAAGATCAGAGCACATTACGACCTGAGATTCTCGGCAACCTCCACACAAACCCAGCTGCCATTGCCGCCAGCCCAGCGCTCAACCATGCCTCGGAAGCGTACCCACTCAGAGCCTTGCCCTGCACCCACGGAGCATGCTCGCGGTTCAACCCAGTCACAGTTTCTTCGTTGTTGTTATTGCCGAATGATGCGAATGCCCCGTTGTCGGGAGCTGACTGCACAAATGCCAGCACGCCATAAAACTGCGCGAAGATGTAGAGCACCCCGCCGAAGACGAAGCAGAAGATCAGAAGCACGTTGAACCACGGTGCCACAGGGAGTAAATAGCGTTCGTGAGGTCGTTTGCGCACATTCTGATGCTGGGCTTGATGCGAGTGTGCCGTGGCATGTTTGGTGGCTTCCGCATGCGCTTCGGACTCCCGAGGCGAGTCTTGCTCTGCTGCATTCGGTAAGAAGATTACGATCATGGAGAGAAAGGCGAGGAAGAAAGTGAAGAAGAAGCCGATGCCGATGAAGGACGTGCTGGCGATGACGAGCTAGAATATACTGTCAGCTACCTTCGTGATCAGTTCAAGCTCCACGAGTACTCACGTTGCCAGCCCAGTGGATCTGCTGACACAGACGCTCATCGCCATAGCGAGCGTCAGACTGGGTCAGAGTGTAATTGAGCGACTCGCAGCTTGTCTTATTGCTGCCAGACGAACCGAATCGATGGCATACGTAGGTGTAAGTGTTATTGTGAGAGTCGAGACTCAAGCTAGTATTGTCTCGTCTGTAGCCACAGATCTGGAAAGGTGAACGGTACTCGGTCGAGTCGATCGTCGCTGGACTCCATTGAGATGGATCATCAGTGTAGAAATTTCGCAGGGCCCAGTCCCTCGCAACAGCGGCTTTGATGGCGAAGGCGATTGCGACTGTCGCCAGGGCGAGTGGTGTCAGAATGGCCGCGAGGCGTGTGATCTTTGCCATTGCTCCAGAGTGCCAGAGTACGGGTGTAGTTGTGATCGTAGGAGTCTAGCTGCTGAGACTGTGTTCATCGATGAGAGGAGTTGGAGGATGTTCATACTTCGTGGTCCCGTCAGACGCTGGACCTGAAATCAACAGCCCTCCACGCTCGTCGCGTATGCCTGCCAATCCAGAGCGCCATGTTTGCCGGTATCGCCGCGGTCGCAGCGCCCGAGACTATTCCCAGTTCATGTTGTAGCTTCGCGGGGTACAGGGGATCCGCCAGCCACAAAAGTCTCCGCGTTGTCACACATGCATTCAGCCAGCCTCCTTGTCTCACTTCATCTGTAGCTCTCCATCGAAACATCCAGACCGCTGCACATGCTGTCACCGAGCACATCGGCTGGAACGATGGCGCTGGTGGACATCAGCTGTGACCTTCGCCGGGTGTCAGCGGTATGGTAGCGACGCGCTTGGTCGCGCGCCACTGTTCGGAAAGCTGACCCTTGACCGATGTGGTGGCACGCCATGCGACAGATGTTCTGCATTACCTCTTCGGGACTGACGGTAGGTCTATGGAGTCATGGACAACATTGTCGTGTATGCTGGTCAATAATGGCGCTGCTCTCGCGCCTTGGAGGTATCGTTTGAGCAGCATGTTCTCTCGTCTGGACGAGCACCGAGGGCACACCAAATTTCAGCCTCGCGAGCTCTTTGTCAAAGATCCAGGAGCATTGTTTCAGCTTGGGGATGGTCGGCTTCCTGGTTGATCAGTAGTCTACTGTCACGAAGGTTGCCACTTCACGAGGCGGTCTTAATCACTACTGGAGCCGTTGACTGTCCCTTGAGTTTCCGGGGCACGAGTATCCATCTCGAAGACTGGCGGAGCGACCTCAACACAAGCCAACGCCATGGCTCGCGACATCCCCCTTCGCCATATGGCGAGGATGCTGGCAGCCAAGGCAGGAACGCCATTCGAGCCGCCTGCAGTTGATCCCGGCCAAATGCAGCTGTACTCGTACTATCGGCCTGGCCTTTTGGCCGGAGACTATTCAATCACAGTTGAACAGGTCATCGAATCCGATAGCTACGAGCTCAAGGCTAATCACAAAGACGAGCACGACAAAGAATGGAGACGGGTGTCAATCGCGAAGCAGAACAAACGAGAGACATCACGAAATATCTTCGTTCCAGCGCCTCAGGATTTCGAAGTCGTGGCGCCCCAATTCGCCATCGAGAGATCCATGGTCAATAGCTACTACCCACCGGACGGTCACCAAGACGAAGCGAGGATCTTGCCACATATCGTACTCAACGATCCGCATTTTCCCTGGGAAAGAGCTGCCGGTATCATCGTACCTGGCTTATGCGATCCAGACCTAGACGCAAATAGAAAGCCCATCAAGCCCTCTGATCCGACGACTAACACATTCCGAAGTGCAGTGCCATGGGTCAGTACACTCGCTGAGCACTGAGTTGTTCCATGATACTGACCATTGCTTCAGCTGGCAGTCATGGTGTTCGACCCGGCAGAGCTTATTCTTCCCGTGAACTTCAAGCCGAAGCTGATACAAGACGCTCCCTTGATCGATCTCAAGCTCGACAAACAGCCACTCAGCGGTGCGTTCGCTATGCAGGTGCAGGAGTACATGCATCTCACTCTCGGATCTCGCGTCAACTACGACGCTGGTTTTGCCACCGACACCAAGGGTCTAGATGAATTGAAGGCTTCCAACGAGGCGATGACAGCCATATTTCCGACGAAGGCGACCTTCCTCAAACTGTTTACGCAGACCGCCGCTGAAGGGACTATGCAGTCGAATGTTGAAGGCAACAAATACCTTGCTCACATGCGTGCGGTATGTTCAGCCCAACTAGGGCGCTGAGAGTCATATATTAGAGGAAATGCTGCTGACAGTCGACAGGTCAACACAGAAGGCTTCCCCGATGCTGGCATTGAGCAAGTCGGCAACTACAGCATTGTGGTATCCGGTCGGACGGCAAGACTTGACCTCACTTTGCCCACTACTCAGATATGTCATCTTGTATCCATTGAGCACGTCGACTCTACGCTACAAAGCGTTCACGATGCGGTCAAAACGGACAACGATGCCGTTGCTGCTGCATTGGCTGCTGATTCGAAAAGTGCGAGAGTGGCAATCGTGGGGAACGAACGAATTGCCATGGTCTCTCTATTCTCGTGGACATACACAGCCCTGCCTCCCAACCCCGTCAATTTTGTCGATGATATGAGAGCCATGACGAAAAGTATGCAGATGCTTAAGCCTCCACAAAGTCTACTGAAAGGTCTCGACAGTGCGTCGACCGCCACGTCTGGCACACCGGCTGTTCTCACAAAGCAGGCTAAGACTGCTGGTGCTTTGCACAAACGACTCGATGCAGGCTACTCGATTGCGAGGTGGCGGACCGAGACTGGCGAGGAGACTGCAGCTTTCAGTCGAGGTCCTCTGGTACCGCAGCGGGTCCAATGGCCACCGAATGACGACTGGTGCGCCGGAAGCAACACTTCCAAAGAGTATCAGATCCTCGATCCTGCTACTGGCCTCATGGATTTGAGCTACTCCTCTGCATGGCAGCTTGGCAAAGCCCTGGCAATTGCTGACACGGCCTTTAATGCCGCTTTGATGCGTTTTCGATCACTCGTTTACAATTGGGCGGTCAACAAGGTGCACAGTGACGACAATGGTGTCTCCTCAACGCAGACCATGATCGCTGGGCTGACGGACAATGTGAAAACTCTGAAGAGCCTGGCGAAAGGCACTAACACTCCCGAACCACGGAGGATCGTGCAGCCAACACCGAGGACTCTGGCACCGCACGCGATAGACAATCCTGCAATACGTCCAAAGATCGCACTCGCCATGAAGGACGAGATCGCCAAGCAGACCAGCGCCGGTGAAGCAATTTGGACTGAGTTCTCCCTTGCGAAGCCAAATAACTCCGACTGGCCATTGATCAGTATATGGCTCGCGGATAAGCTATCTCTTGCCGACATACCGGCTCACTTCCTAATTCCGGACCCTTCGTTCCTCCCGAACGAGTCGCTTCGATTCTTCCACATTGATCGGAATTGGATGGACTGCCTTATCGATGGAGCCCTGTCTGTGGCAAACCATCTCGATCGGGACGATGACTTAGTCCGAGACTACATCAAGGGCGTGTTCAATGAGTACCTGAAAGCAGACGTCGGTGGAGCACACATGCAGGTGCCTTTCAATGGTTTCATACTCCGGTCCCAGATAGTGCAGGTCATGCCTGACATGCGCATAACGGTCACCTGGAAGGGAGATGACCCCAAGAAGGTCGACCCTCGGGCACCATACTGCAGATACACCAAGCTGGATAGCATCACGTTGCTCTGTTTGCTCGATCGCCAAGTGGAGGAACTGGACAATATCACATTCGCACAGCCGCCACACCAGCAGCGATTCAGTCTGGGGTATGAAATTACTGCTGCAGGTCTGCCTGAGTTCAACTTGACCAAGCTGTTTACTCGCAAGCAACCGGCTACAGGAGACTGGCCAACATTGACCCCATCACCAAGCGCTACCGAAACTGCAGCATGGTATGACGTTGACTCTCGTATGGTCAGAGTAACACCATTAGCCAAGGCTATCAACGAGAAGCTCATCTTCGGATCCGCCACCGGTGATGACGAAGCGTACCTGGACTTTGTTCCCAATTCTGCCGAGCTGGCCATGGAGCTTAATGACAAGGCGTACTACTTCAAGCTCAAGCAATCGGCTTCGATAAGCAAGCTTGGTGAGACAGACATACGACAGCTGTGGTGTACTAAGTCGAGACCCTGGACGACCGACCCAGTCGAGATTGAGGACACTTCTGCTACCGATGGTATAGGCGACAAGGAGCCTGACGGCATACCCCAGGGAGATCCGAAGACTAACATTCGAATACAAGCCCCGTTCGACTCTCCTGCTACAGCTGTGGCCTCCACGAATGTATCAGTGACGGGAAAACCAGCTGATATCTCACCCATCATCAACAGCAACAAGCAGTCATGGGTATGTTCTTCTGTAGTCTCGAACGGGGACATCGGTCACTGATATATTCTGCAGTTCACCCTTGACATTTTCCCTGACTACAAGGGTAAGCCTCCCAAGTGGGATGGTGACGCATTCGATCCGAACGGGTACATACCTATGAAGAACGACTACCTCTTCGATCTCATATTTGTCATACGCAAGACAAGCGGTGGTAACGCTCAGAACCTGGCAGAGGTGGTCGTCAATCTTCCCCACACGGGCGTCACCGATGTCGAAGCGCTCGTCGATACGAACTACAACGACCCTCAAGCCCGCATGCTTTCCAATCAGCGCTTCGTCGTGTACATCAACCGCACCACTACGCATATCCAGGTTCGAGTCGTGCCAAGAAGTGCAAAGCCGAGGCCGACCATCATTATGAGCGATGAGAGGACGAGAGATCTGAGCTTCAGACTCGCGGAGGTGCCGATTGCTGCTGGGATTGGGCCAACGACGGTCAATGTGCATGGGCAGGGGAAGCAGCCGGGTTTCAGGACGAAGGTGCAATGGGAGGAGAAGTACTACACTGATGACATGAAAGCATATGTCTCGGTACCAGGTGGCGGGAAAGGAACTAAGGAACTATGGAAGGTCGACAAAGGTGACCCTGGGAGGTGATGCAAATGGCAGCGAACACGTCCTGGACGCGGTTCATCGTTAAGTCACCACGAACAGAATGGAAAGATATCATGCCGCATTCACACTTCCATGAGTTCGATACCTCTGCTCGTCCGTAAGTCTGAGGACGTTCTCGGTGGCCAAGAACTCATCGCCAAAGGTTCTCCACGCTCAACTGTAACAGTCGACGGTCGCTTGAGATACTGGTGAGAGCCGCAAATCGCTACGCACCACTCGCCAGGCAGTGAGACGTCCTCCTTGGCGGTGAAGGCGCAGTTGCCACTCGTGGTGTGCAGGATAGTAGCACGAGCCTCTTCGGGCTCCTGGAAGAGTGAGATGGAGAAGCCCGAAGCCGACTGTGATATTCGCCGTAGTCATCCGAGAGTGTCGTTCACCACTGTCGTTTCCCGAAAACACA
>JAVRRP010001306.1:0-10188 GCA_036872775.1 Oleoguttula sp. CCFEE 5521 | reverse complement strand
GGATTGTCGCACTTCATCTACACCTGAGTCAAGCGAATGTACCGCTGCTCGATGCTTCCTCTTGGTCCGATGTCATGATCGTGTGCCAGAGTGTGGGCTCTTTGTGTGGTTTAATCATCAGTGGGGCGTCAATTGATCGTACATGGGACGCATTGAGCCACGAGGAGATGGGTGATCTGGTGGAGCTAGGTATGAATGGTAGGGCAAATGAGCTGGCTGTGCCACATTGGTCGACCATCTGGGAGTGATGATCCGGGCAGGAGCTAAAGGTACCGAGGACACAAGATAGTGCAGACCACGATGCATCAGAAGAAATTAAATTTGGAGGCCTGGGTGGTCACAGATGGCACCTTCCTGAGTGCTCGCGTTAGGAAAGGCGCGACTGAGAGAGTCGCGTAGGTCCGTCGTGACTTCTTCGCGCGGTCACTGCGAGATCTGACAGTAATCTCCGTGACCTTCATCAGCTCTACCGCGACCACTCCATCACTCTTCGTCACCCACATTGTCTTGTGCATCTTGCTTCCCGCCTGCAACTTCGCAAAGCTTCAGCCGACGCCGCCAACGGTGCCGGTAAGCCTCCGTCATCATTCTGATTCGGATCGCGCACTTCACTGACCCGCTGCTTTAGTACCGGGCGGTCATGGAGGCACGCAATGCTGACCTGAAGAGCCAAACAGCTACAGTTCTTGGTAATGACGACATACTGCACCTCCTGGGGACCTACATGGACACCAGCTCCATCGCAGCGCTACGGCTTACAAACAAATACTTCAAGCTTCAATTCACGAAGTTTCTGTTTCGTAGGCTGCGCCTCCGGTTCAGCGTCTGGTATATCGTGCGCCTCACTTGGATTGCGCAGCGAGACGAGTTTGCGCAGAGCGTCCGTGAGCTGGTTTTCGACACGGCAATGTACGGCAACTTTTCCGGCGTCGATCTGGTGCAACGGTTGCGCTTGAATGGCCTGGCTCCGGGCTCCGAAGCTCGTCGAGAGTTCGATGCGAGAATGAAGGTAGCATATTGCGACGAAGTAATGGCAGCCGATGGAAAGGAGAAGATCATACATTCCGTGCGTCCCGCGCTCAAGGCTCTGACAAGGTGCCACAAACTTATCATCACGAGCTGGTCAGGACCCGACAGTGGCTTCTTCAATGAGTAAGTTGTGGAATAACGCATTCTCGTGGCCCAACTGGCGTGGCGCACCACTAACGAACTCTTCTCAGAGCTGCAATGCAAGGCTCCGGACGCCATGCGCCGCCACCGCTGGCTTCGCTCATCCCAACCCGCGAGCAAATTGGCCTCCAGGACTGCGCTTGTGCCATGTTGCTGCACAATATCACCGACGGTTTACTTCCGATCGTAGATCTTGAGATCTGCCGAACCGATTACAGCGTTTTGGGCTCAAGCACCACAGCCACGGGTTTCCCAGGCATGGCCGTCTCGTTCATGAGCCGCGCATTGTCCCCAAAGAGAGCAAGTCACACATTGAATAGGCTACGTTTGGAGATCGCGATGGATGATCTTTCCATTCAGGACCTCTTTCAAGCTGCCGTTTCCAGAGCTCATCTTACGCCATTATGGGTCGCTGCCAGTAACATTCGAGAGCTGGACCTGGAATTCCGCACTAGAGTTCTGCTGCCTCCTCGCACTCTGACCAAGGGAGTTTTCTTTCCATTGCAGCTCATCTTCTACAGCTCGGAAAGGTTTAGTCACCTCAGGAAAGTCACCCTTCGGTCGATGTGGCTAGATCAGAGAGATCTTTCGATGTTCTTGCGACGTCACAAGAGCACACTTGAGCAGATCACCCTCGTCGACATGAACGTCGGCGACACGACGGGGCATTTCGATCGCATGTACCAAGGGTTTGCCCAGATGGGAGATCCGGTTTGCAGAAACATAGGTGAAACGCTAGGTGACCTTCTCAGGGATGAGAAGCCCTGGGGTGAGGTCATGCGCGCTTGTCACGAGACCGAGCGTCTGTGTGGTCTGGCAATTCCCGGCGCTTCTGTCGGGCCACAGTATACAAAGATCGGCGAGTTGGAGTCAAATGAGCTCGTCGACATGGGCATGGACGGACGCCACAATGCCTTGGCTGCGTCGCCGTGGTGGTCCTTGTGGGATGACAAGTGATAGTGACAACATCAAACCGGGAAAGCGGACGCTCAGGAGAATCAACGTGGTGGCGCGGGGCTTTTGGTCGGATTGAGTCTGCTAGGCACGCGGCAACCGTCTTGATCAGAGACTGTTGTATCTCGTAGGGGATACTCATTACGTGCGATTCCGTAAGCCGTTCACACAGCTCGCAACGCGAGCATCGGCGTCCTCTCTATCTCCAAGAATCGTTCTGTGTCGTCGTTCCCGCGCAATTCTTCGGAACGGTGAGCACTCGATCTGGATCGCTTTCCCAAATTATCGCTCCTCCATTGCTCTTGATGAAGTACTTGTAGCTGACTGGGCCTCCAGCGGGAAGGCTCACACTCGTGAACCACTTGGGGCTGCTGCTCGTGTACTGCGATGCGCTCATCGCTACTGCGGCGCCCGTGTCCCAATTCCCGAGCTGGGCGATCGCGCCGGTGATGTAGACTGTGTCGCCAGGATTCGTGGACTTCGCCTCCGTGAACGTCATTGTCGTAAGCGTCGGCGTGGCGGAACAGGTCTGCGTCGTAGATGGCGTCCAAATCGTCTTGGTAGCCGTGGCACAAGGATCCTTTGCGGATCCACCAGTGCAGGTCCGTGGTAAATGAGCCTGCGACGTTTGAGCGAGGCCAGAGGATCTAGATAGAAAGCGGGAACTCACAGATGATGCGCCCGATGAAGCAGGCATGTCGTTCGCGCGAGCAGCGTAGGCTGCAAGGAAAGCGGCGTATGACCATGTGAGATCGACTGCAGAAGCTGGCGTACCGTTTGATCGGAGATACTGCTCTGCGAGGGCTCCATTCTGAGGCGTATAAGTTTGCTATAGCACAGTCAGTATCTGCAGCCATAGGAAGCAAGAAGTGCAGCATACAGCATTGGACATGTAAGAGTCAGCGTAGGCCGACACGGCATTGACGATCGAGATGAAGGTCGCAGTAGATGATGCATAGGTGCCCATAACCGCTGACGGGTAGACGTCCTCGAAAAAGGCGAGTGATGTTGACGTGATCGACAGGGAACCGATGCGCTTCCATTGATATACCGCATCGTACAATTGTTCGGCGGCCACGAAAGTACTCAAGTACCTTGATAATGTTAGCGCAAACATGGTGGTTTGCCTGCTCTAGCCAAGTCTCACCATGGATTGCCACCCTGATAGACGTCCTCAGGGTACCTCCCGACAGCAATACCGACACCCTGAGCAATGCCATGATTGATGGTGTAGATCGAGCGGAAAGAATCAGTCACGACTTTGTGATTGGCGAGAGCCTTGTCCGAGCAGGGCTGATAGATCGTGGAGTCACATGTTGCAGCCTGATCGAAGAGGTGGATGCTTGCGAGCAGACTGTTCGCATCCTTACCAGAGCGACCTCCTCCGGTATTCGACAAGATGTACGATCCGGTCCAGTATGTCTGCAGCGTACACAAGACAAGTGGCGCTTGAGAGTCACAGTTCGGGCAAGACGTGCCGATCTGCGAAGCAAGGCTGCTACCTTCGATCCACGCTCGGTACTGCGATGCAGTAGTGAAGAAGGAAGCGCTGTTGACCTCCTCCCACAGATCGAAGCCTGTCTGATTCCAGTACTGCGTGACATACGAAAGGTCGTTTTGCACGATCGGCCAGATGATGGAGGTAACCACTGAGGTGTTGCCTTGCGAGATCAGATACCGAGCATAGGCGATCGGGGCGGTTGCTCTGAGAGCCGGACCATCGCGCTGTGGTCTTCCCCAATCACCTAGACATGTCAGCGGACGGCACAGACGGACTGCATGCGCTCGGGAAGAGTGGGCCCGTTGGAAGAGCCTCATGCTAGCAGAATCCGAACACTGACCCTGTGAATGCAGTGAGGTCGACATTGAACTTTGCCTCACCAAGACCTCCAGTGCAAAGCCCTCCAGAAGGGTTGTTGACGCCTTGCAGAGCTGCTTGAGCGCCGATATACTGTTGGATCTTAGTCTCGAGTCCGGCGGTCTTGTAGGTCAAGAAGTTGTCTACTAGTGTTTTGAAGGTGAGAGCACTGTCGCGAGTCCAGGTGTAGAAGTAGGGTGGGTCAGTAGTCGATGGGCTCGCCACCAAAACACCATCTCCCGCGCCGTGAGCTTTCAAGCCGTTGGATCCTAGATTGTTCAACATGCCTTGGAGGGCGACTGGACTCTCCGATGCAAGCCAGGAGGTCAATGTGCTTGTGCCACTAGCTCCGAAATGGTCGAGAACAGCTGGGCGAGCGAAGATGGTGGCGACGAACGGGAAGGCGACCTTGAACGCCATGCCTACCAGAGCAAATGAGGCCCACAGGAAAGTCCAGATGAGAAGACGTGAGGGTGGCGCTATTGCAGGGGTAGAACATCTAGGAGGCATTGCGAATAGATATACCTACCATGTGGTTGGGTGATGTTATTTCTGGGGCTCATCTCGAAGTGCTGTCACACTCATGTTGCGACTCGCGCCTACTCACGAGCGTGACACTCAGTAGATGCAGCTGCAACACTTCCGTGATGGTTTTTCAGGGCGAGGACGATGGTTGCAGAACGAAGCTACGAAGCTACGGTACCTTACATGCAAGCTGCCGAAGTTTAAGCTTTTCTCATCTCCCACGTTACGGAGCTCGGCCATTCCATCATCCTGTCTACATGTATGCAAGTCTGCTGCACACATTCAACTTGCGCGGGACTTTGCCGACATCTTTCTGGTTGCGTTCGGCCCTATCAGAACTGGTAGCATCGACGTAGTACTCCGACACTAGTGCTACAACACCTCCAATGCCTCCCCGGATCGAGGCGATACCTCCGCTTCTCCAAGTGTTCTGAACGCCGGACACGGTCAAAGAGCCCAGCTGCGACAAGATCGCAGTGTACCACGGCATCGGGATCGAGGTAAGCAAGTATCTGAGAGTCGTAATCCAATCTCCGACAACACTGCATCAAGGCTATGCTGTCGTAGGCGTATTGGTAGCAGCACAGGCGCGTGACTGACTTCTGGAGAAAGCGGTTGGTTTGTCGTCCGACGAATGCCACGAAGACCAACAACAAGCGAGCGGACCGTGGTTAGTCAAGCATGTGATCGATGTCGACGACGAAAAGCTCGCTGCGCGACCCGTGGTGAGGCACGATGCGAGCGTTGCGACGAAGCCAGTCTCACCTGTACGTATGACATTCCTTCGCAGACACGGGGACCAAAGAAGCGGTAGGTTCTTTTTCAGAAAGCCAGGTAGCGTAAGAATTCAAGTTCTGACGACGATCAGCCACGCCAACGCAGCGCAGGCGACTCCTGCTCAGGGATCTGCACCGTACACGCCTACGTCTTTCAGCCCAGGCAGTACTGTGGCAAGCGATGAGACTGCAAATCGTTCGGGCGCGACAGCATCGCGCATGGGCATTGATGCCATCATCGATCACGACAGAGGTACCTCTCTCACAAGTGTGTTTCCACCTGACAATCATGATAAGCCGCAGACAAAGGGCTACGCGACGGACTGCATCTGTCCGCGAGGACTCATCCTGATGATGATGCACGACTTTCTGGATCGGCTTTACGCGACAATACCAGTGCTACATCGACCGTCGTTCCGTGATGCCTTGGCACGCAATCGAGATTGCGAGGATACAGTGTTCCTCGGACTCCTCATAGCTATGTGTGCGACTGTAGTGGGCATCATGCCCAGCAAGTTCCGTCGATATCGCGAGCATGGTCTCGCTTTCGAGTCGCGCAAAGCCTTTGTTTTACACTGCTATTCGACACTGTCGTCGATACGAGGTGTCGACTACTTCGATGAGATAAGCTTCAACAAGTTCGCTGTCTCATATTTGATGTAAACAAGGTTTTCATGTCCTAATATGACGACACCGGGCTAACAAGAAGATAAGGGACATCGCACTCTTCCAAGCCGGTCTTTACAACTTGAGCCGCATGGCGGAAGTGGAATGCATCCAACTTGGCCGACTTTTACATCTTCACAAAGTCGAAGAATATGCTGGATTGAATCAGATCGAGACGCAATTAAGGAAGAAGGGCTTTTGGATGCTCTTCTACAGCTTTGTGTCCGTTCAAGACAAAGACGAACCTCACAGACCTATTCACTGACAACGTCCAGTCACGCACAGGTGCAGAATCTCCGCAAGGAACGACTGATGTTCCTAGATCCACTGATGGTCGAGAACATGGATCCAGAATCCCTAATGCCTCTCGACGTCGACGACGAGAATATCTTCGAAGGCCACATTTTACCTAGACGCAGTGACGAGCCCTGTCTTACTACAGGTTACATAATCCACTCCCGGGTATTCTGGCTAGCTATTCACTCCTGGCATGGCGAGGCGGATGATGAACACAGCAAGCCTTGCTACTGTGAGCAAACACGCGACAAGTCGAAGCGAGTGGACCACCTGACTCAACGTGTGTGCGACCTGAAGTACAGTCTGGACGCTCTACCCGCAGAACTCCGACCATGGGCATCGCAGCCACACCGGGGCAACGAAGGTCAGCAGGCACATGACGCTTCTATGAGATTCTCGCAATTCGCCTCAATGCGAGCCAACCTACATGTCACACATCTATGGCTGCAGAGCATCCTTCTTGACCAGATCGACTCGCTTCTGCACGGCGAACCAGATAGGCTCGGCGAAGGGAAGCCACTAGCTACACTGCAGGCTCGCTGGGCAGAGCGTGAAGCCATCAGCTCACAGCTCTTGCACGTTCTCCACGCTATCTCGCCCGAGCATATCGAGCCTAATGGCCTGCATTTGGCGTACAAAGTCCGTGATGTGGCAGTTGGCCTACTGTCATGCCCTTTCGAGCCGCATGAGCCAGCTTTCGTGCGGGCGGCAGAGTACGTACGATCGTTCACTGCGGTGTTGGCAACGTTGGATACGAGCGAGATCGTATCAACGACAAATTTACAGACCTGGATCGATACTGATCGAGAGCGAGGACGAAAGGCCGATGTCGAGCGAGCAACAGGTATGGCCATGCACGGCTGGGACGGCGATTGAGCCTCAGGTTGGATTGGCAGATTGGAAACCATCAAGTCGCTCACGTTGAGCGGAGACACAAGCTGCAGCTGAGGGGTATCATCGGTTCATTAACTGCTTGCTGGCGATCTACAGACCGTTCCAGAAGGTGGTTTTCTGCACCTTCACTACAGCCTCCAGGAACTTGCCCTCACTGCTCGTCCCTACCATGACCTTGTACTCGCCTGCAGCGCTACACCATCGGCTCTCCTTCTCTTCCCAGTAGCTAGTCGCACGCACTAGATCAATGCTGCCTTCAGCTGCGGCTTTCTGCCCGGATGCGAGCATCGTCTTAGTGAAGC
Source organism: Oleoguttula sp. CCFEE 5521 (assembly GCA_036872775.1). Classification (NCBI taxonomy): domain Eukaryota; kingdom Fungi; phylum Ascomycota; class Dothideomycetes; order Mycosphaerellales; family Teratosphaeriaceae; genus Oleoguttula; species Oleoguttula sp. CCFEE 5521. The sequence goes on along the minus strand of JAVRRP010001306.1, from coordinate 2,746 downwards.
CCTTCAGCTCCTTCACAGGTCGTCTGATAGGTGGTGATATGGGTGCAACGTAGATCTGCACAGTCTCTGCGCCGTCTCTCGCGCCCCTGTTGTGCACTGAACACTTAACGATGAGTTCGTTGTTGCTCTGCGGCTTCAGCTCTAAGTCCGACAGCTCGAACGTTGTATACGACAGTCCATGCCCGAAGGGAAACAGTGGCTCCACCTCCATCTCTTCGTAGTAGCGGTACCCAACGTACACGTCTTCGCCGTAGAGGACGCGGCCTCCCTCAGATAGATAGTTGAGGTATGTTGGGTTGTCCTTGAGCTTCTTTGGGAACGTGAGTGGCAGCTTGCCTGATGGGTTCACAGCGCCGTATACAACGTCAGCGATAGCATGTCCCGTCTCATTGCCACCGTACCATGCTTGCACGATAGCTTTGGCCTTGCTTGCCCATGACATTGTGACGGGTGTGCCGCTTTGGACCACTACAATCGTGTTTGGATTTGCATCGAGCACTCTGGAGATGAGGTCGTCCGTGTGAGGGGGCAAGTCCATGTTTGGCCGATCCTCACCCTCCGATTCCCACTCACCACTTAGACCGGCGAATAAAATGGTCTGAGAAGTGGTCGAAGCAAGCTTTACAGCCGCTTCGATGGCAGCTTCTGGCTCGATATGCTTGCAGCCGCCGAATCGCAGACCACCGTGTCCGAAGTCGACTGTGCCAGCACGTTTCAGAGTACTGGTCTTGTTGCAGCCCCATTGCAGTGTGACGTGATAGCTCTGTCCGGCCTTGAGTTGTATACGAGCCTTCTCTTCGACTGTGCCGGTGCCAAGGAAGCTGGTCCCGGATCGCTGGTTCTTGACATTGGAAATGAAGAGGTTATCATCAATGAAAAGCTCAGCGGTGCCGCAGACAGCTAGACCGAAGTCATAGTCTCCTGACTCTTCAGGTGTAAAGATGCCTTCGGACTCAGCATACCAGACAGATTGCAAGCCAGGGACGTCATAATCCACGAAGAAGATGTTCGAGTCGTTGAGCACCTTCGTTTCCAGCGCCTTGCGGTCTTTGACTGTGGACGGCTCGTTGTATGTGCGCACTGTGAATCCAGGCTGATTGTCTACGGTGCGGAGGACTTTGCCAAGTTGAGGAAGCATTTGGTGTCCGTACGCACCCTGGGCAAAGTCGACATCGGCCTTCGCTTGAGCAGTGATGCCCTCAAATGGTGTGACGGCGCGGTAGGCGTTGAGTGAGGCACTGCCGCCGCCGCAGTAAGTTGCGATCTTGGCGTTGGGTCCTATGACTGCGATGCGCTTGTCATTCTTCAGTGGCAGAACATCATCGTTGTTCTTCAGCAGAACGATGGACTTTGCAGCTACCTCGCGCAGGAAAGCCTGATCCTCTAAACGATTGAGCTCCTCCTCAGGCGCATCTTCCGGGACACCTGAGGCACTTGCCGCCTTGATGAGGTCTAAGACAGCACGTACACGCTCGTCGAGCTCTGACATCCGGACTTTGTTCGATTGCACTGCATGCGTGAGGGCCTTGCCTCGCCATCTGGTTGGTCCCGGCATCTCGAGATCGAGACCAGCTTGCACGGCTTCCGACGTGCTGTATGTACCAAACCTGAAAGGGTATCAGCTTAGCCTCGGGAGGTATTTGTTTGGGCCACCCACCAGTCAGACATGACCAAGCCTTTCCAGCCCCATTCGCCTCGCAAGATGTCCTGAAGCAGGTCTGCCCGCTCAGCGCAGTGAGTGCCATTCAATCGATTGTATGCTGTCATAATAGCGCCCGGTGATGACAATTTGATGGCGATCTGAAATGGCAGCAAGTATATCTCACGCAGAGCTCGCTCTGTGACGATCGAGCTGACGGCCATACGCTCATGCTCCTGGTCGTTGCATACGAAGTGCTTGGGCGTTGCAATGATGTCTCTCTCTTGCAAACCTTTGCAATAGAAGCCAGCCAAGGTACCAGAAAGCAAAGGGTCCTCAGAGAATGACTCGAAGCCACGACCACCTAAAGGGCCTCGCTGAATGTTGATGGTGGGTCCGAGTACTACATGTGCTCCCTTTGCCTTGGCTTCATCGGCGAGCAGGTGGCCGATGCGTTGGGCCAGGTCTTTGTCGAAGGTGGCACCAATGGCAGTCCCGCAGGGTAGACATGCTGAAGGGGTGCTGCCGTAGAACTTCGTGCCTCGAAGTCCGTTGGGTCCGTCCGAGAGTCTGATGGACGGGATGCGTAATCTAGGAACCGCCGTAGTATGCCAGAAGTCCTTACCTGAGTTCACCAGTCAGTCAAAAGCCGGAACGGCGCCGATGTTGTGGGGGTACAGACCAGCCAGCAGAGATGCCTTCTCCTCGAGTGTGAGCTCTTTGATCAATAGTTCAGTGTCGAAGTCGTCGTCGATGAGCTTCTTCTGCATTGATTTCACCCCGGGTAAAGGCGAATCGTCCATGAAAGGCGCCATCTTCAGGCTGAAATGACGAAGAAATATGAGAGTGAAAGTGCGAGGGAGTTGGAGTTCTCTCCGTCTCATGCAGATGTGTCGACTTATGAGCAGTCGTCAGCTTTCCCAATTGTCACGACCTCCGCCTCTCGACCGGCTGAGCGCGATCCGATCAAGACCTTCTGGTCTCTCATGTGGATACCAAGAATTGGCCATTCTCGTGCTCTTCGGCAAGACGCCCCGTCCATGCGGGAGACCAGCCCCTACTCTCGAGCATTGGCGACCACCCCATGGGCGCCGCGGTGGGGCTGAG
>JAVRRP010001305.1:0-10193 GCA_036872775.1 Oleoguttula sp. CCFEE 5521 | reverse complement strand
AGCTGATCGGTGCAGGCGACCGCGTTGATGAACCTGAGTTCGTGGACAAAGGCGTGAGGGAGGACTTCGCGCCCGAGCTTATCAAGCGAGCTGAGACCCTGATTGACGCGACGGGCGAAGAGTACCGAGGCGTCTTTATGGCTGAGTACAAGCGGCTGATGACTCTTCGACTAGGGCTCAAGACGAGCACGGAAGAGGACTTCAAAGAGTTGTATTCTGATTTACTGGACACTTTGGAGGCTTTGGAGCTAGACTTCAATCACACATTCCGCCGACTGTCATCACTCACCATCGCACAGATCGAGTCGGCGGAGCAACGGAAAGAGATTGCCGGGCTGTTCTTCCACCACGAAGGTCTCTCATCCCTTGCTGGTGACGAGCAAGCGGCACGGACACGTATCGCGACTTGGCTCGGCAAGTACCGAGAACGCGTAGTTGAAGACTGGGCTTCCGAGTCTACCACTGAAGAAGAGCGACTGAACGCCATGAAAGCAGTCAACCCGAAGTTCATCCTGCGCTCTTGGGTGCTAGACGAGATCATCGAGCGCGTCGAGAAGAAGGGCGAGCGAGAAGTGCTGGAGCGAGTGATGGAGATGGCGCTCAATCCCTTCGCGGAATCCTGGGGTGGAGATGCTGAGCAAGAAGAGCGATGGTGTGGCGATGTGCCAAGGTATCAGAGAGCGATGCAGTGTTCGTGCAGCTCCTGATCAGGTACCAGCCAAGCGCTCGCATCGCCTACTGCAGTGTCGATTCCAGGCGACTATCGGACTTGGGCTTCCGTTGCCATGTTGTCATGCGATCAACGTACCTTACTTTACCATTACATGATTCCCGGCCAGGAGGTACGCTACATTGAAGCAGCTAGCAGGCGCTCGATACGCAAATGGTCGTGCATGGGAAGCACCTTCATGCGAACCTGCGAACCGACATACTCTGCGCAACCGCACCTCAGCGGATGCATTGCAGACATGTTGTAGAAAGATTTCAGATCAGCCCCGTCTCCACCCTTCGACAGATCCAATTCTGAGTTTGCGCGACGAGCACTCGGCGCTCTTGTCACGCCGTCGACGTGCCCTTCGGCCTTACAAGGGTGAGAGCTTGCTTACTAAACTGTTCGCAGCTTATGCTAGTAACACGCGCACCGTTAGCGGCGTCATCCAATTACAATACTCCTGAGAGAGCGTGCTGCTGAGCACTTACGGCACACTCGTCACGCCAGCGAGCGACTCTAAGCCATACGATCCTGAAGGCTCTCTCAACAGACGGAGCGCTTCTCATGCTACTATCACGCGCATCATGGCTAATTTGACACGCCTGCTGCTTCTTCGAGAAAGCGTTCCGCGAGCAGCCCCGGCACACTCGTCCCACCAGCAGGAGCGTCTCGGTCTCACAGGCATGACGGCTCTTCCAAAACTATGGAAGCTGCTCATGCAACCATCATACGCAACGTGGCTGTTCTGATCCACTTGCCGCTCCTTCGAGAGAGCGTCCTTTTGCGCACTTCTGACGCACCCGTCACGCCCCTGAAAGGCTTTGAGTCTTGCGAGCCTGTGCGTCTGCGCTCTCTCGACGGCCTGGAAGCTGCTGATACTGATGTCATGTTCGTCAGAAGTGTCGTCGTACGCTTACTGCTTCTCCGAGAGAGGATTCATTTGTGCACTCTTGGCACGCCACCGGAATTCCCTCAGTCTGACGAGCCTGCACCACCGCTCTCTCCACAGTATGAAAGCTGCTTGTGCTACTATCATGCGTACCGCGAGTGTCATTGTACATTGGTGGTTCCTTGGAGAGAGTGTTCTTTGAGTGGCACACGACTCGCCACGACTTGTGTCTCTCAAGAATGCATTTGCTGGACTATTTGTTGTTGCAGCGCACTCGATAGATGCTCAAGCAATCAACTCCACTTTCCGAGAGTGATAGACACAGCGTACGCAAAGCCATTTCACAAAGTAACCACCCCTTCTCACGAGTGGAGTGTCCTCTCAACTCAAAAATCACAGCGCGCACGAAACTACTACAACCCGGGACCGGAACCGATGAAGAACCACCTCCGAGCTCACAGCTATCCACCCATCTACCTCCCCACCCCCCTCCCAATCCTGCCCCTCAACCTCCTCCATACAACATTCCGCGCAGTCGCCCTTCTCCCAAAGCCATACTACTGCAACCCCCCCACCAGCTCCCCCATATACTCCGTGACAAAACTCTCCGTATGAAAACTATGCGCCTGCCCATGCTCCTGCACGAGATTATGCGCCAATTCGTGACAAAGCGTCACGAACCAGTACCCCGTCACTTTCCCCCCGGCCTCCCCATTGGCAGTCTGCTCTTCGAAGACACGGAGGTTGCAGAAAGTCGACTGCCGGGAATTGAACGCTATGCCCGTGCCGTGGGGTTCGTGGTAGATATTTAGACTCGCTTCAGGGAGGGCGAAGATTTGAGCGAGGGTGTGGAGGAGGCTGGAGAAGGCTTCGATTGAGGCGCGGTGGCTGGCGATGAAAGTCTCTTTGCTGGGTGTGGAGCGGGAGACGAAGACGCCCATCGTCAGCCCTGGACACGGCAATCTCACGATATCCGTAGCGGGCGTCGAATCGCAATAAGTCGGCGTCTCGGTCGCCAAATCTTTCGTCGTAGCAGGCGTAGCCAACGCACTACTATCAAAGGGCCTTGAAGCCGCGATCGCATCTCTCAACACCTTCTTCTCCGTGGAAGGCAATGGACTGGAAGTGGTAGTCTGCTGAGAGCTGTTGAAACCGAGTTGCCGTGTCAGATTGCCGAAGAGAGATTTGGAGGGTTTGAGGGCGGGTGTTGGGCGGGTAAGTTGGGTGTGAGATTCCGGTGAAGGTGATTCGAAGGCGCCGGGTATGCGTGCTTGTTGACTAGGTGGCGGTGTAGGCGGAGCTGTGAGAGGCAATTGTGGCTGCTGCTGCTGCTGCTGCTGTTGCTGTTGACCAGTCACGCCATTCGACAAAGCCATTGTCCCCACCCCTCGCTCCGCGTTCCTTTGCTGCTCCTCATCCCTCTTCACCCTCTCACTCTCCGCGATCCTCGTCTCCGCAGCCTTCGCCCTCAAAATCCGATCAACATTATACCCCTTCCTCTTCAGCCGCCCCAAATCACTCTCCATCAAAATCTCCAACGCCAGATAATCCTGCTGCCTCGGCCGCTTCAACAACAAAGGCATCAACGCCCGACTAACCTCATACAAGTCACAGCGCGAGGTGACAAAGAGCGTTGCATCTCTCTTGCTCTCTCTATGCAACGCCGCGCTCCGCTTCTCCATGAACTGCATTCTATACCCTTTCAAGCGTCGCGTCACTTGCAGGAATTCGGTGGCTTTGACTTTCATATTCTGTTCGAGCCATCGCGCGTCGTGGCGGATCTGGTCTTCGGTCTGATCGTGTAAGAATAATCGACAACGCTCCACGATCAGCTTCTCCAGCCTTTGTGCGTTACTTTGGTCCCGGAGAAGCTGGCCCATTCGTTGTTCGTCTTGCACAAGCTTACTAAGGTAGGGCGTTTCCAGCGCAGCATAAAGGCCTTCCAATGTCTCTTCCTGTGGCGCAGCAACGAGATCCGATTGGAATAGACGATAGGTCGCAAAGTCATCGACGATGACCATTGTTGGGGCACTACAAAGGGAGTACTCCTTAATCGTCGTCTCTTCGTCATCGAAGTCACGAAGTTTCTCGCTATCGTTCGTAGGCGAGACTTTGACAACCTCCTTGACAGCCAATAAGCAAGACGCGCTTCGTAGTTGGGCCCATATAGCCTTGTCCTTCTTAAGGACAACCGCATGCTCCGCGACTCGTCGAAGCAGTGACAGATACTTCTCCGTCCCCAGCGTCTGTAGCAGTCGACCAGGCTGCTTAATAAGCAACTGGGCTATCTCCGTGGCACTAGGTTCGTGTGTGCTGCCGACACGGAGTAGGAATGTATTAGCCTCAGCACCGAAATCGACAAAGTCGAAAATATCGCCATAATTGGCGCTGTCACCGAGGTAGACGCTACGGGGTGCGACGAAGCGGACACTGCCCTGCTTCTCAAGGCTTGTGATTGGTACGATAGGGGTAGTTCCGAGTCTCTCGGCGAGATTACCTGAGGTTCCTATCTCATTGAGACGACCAGCAAAATAGCCGAAAAGGGTTCTGGCTTGGCTGATATCTAGCGGGGGAGCTTTGACGAGTCGTTCTGCTGCAATGTCGATGGGGGGATGCATGGCTACACCGAACATGGCGTGCTGAGACTGCAAATCGTCCCGCAGAACGCGGAAGCGCAAGATGGCAGCTTTCGGATCGGCGTAACACTGGTTGGGCCTCGCGATCAGGTTGCTCTTCTCGCCTGGGAACGGCAGAACAGGGAGGAACGCTTTATCTATCGTGGCCATAGGGTACTTGTTGTACCCATGATGGAAGCAGTTGACGACAAAATACTGCAGCGCAGCTTGCTGGAGATCGCTACCCATCGGGGCGCGGTTCAGGGTGTCGACCAGAGCTGGCACATCTGGGTAGGGCCGGAGACCGAGCGTCTTAAGAAATCGGCCCTCGGGGCTTTGTTGACGGAAGAGACCGGGCCAGTGCAGGATGGGGAGTCCAAGACGTCGAATCGCGTCGTTGGGTTCGTAAAGGTCGCAGAGGCGGTGTAGCTTGTTTTTGTTCGCTTGGTCGCCCGACCGGGGCTCCGCACTGCAGATCGGCGTGTCGCGAAGCCTCTTGATATCCTCTGCAGGAATGTCGTCTTTGACGCTCACAAGATACTTGATGAGGTCGACGTGGCTCGACTTGGCCTCCTCGTCCGCTGCCTTACCGACAGACTTGGCCATAAGTCGATCAAAGACCACGTTGAGCTCGACGGTCTTCCGCACGCCCAATGCGAACAGGAACTTCTCTTTCACACTCTGCAGCCCCACGATTGTCGGAAGATCATCGAAGACCTTGACACTCGCAAAGTACGCCTGCGGCGGTTTGCGCATGCCAGACTTGGTCGGAATCACCGTAAGCGGTACTAACAGCTCGACGACCGTCTGCTTGGAGCTCTGGCTCAGCGACTCCCAAGCTTTGCTAATCACAGGCAGCACTTGCGATGCTACAGCAGGCGTCGAGTCGATAGTCTGTCCAGCACCAAAGCCTTGACCTCTGCTCTCGATGATCCATCGCAGCCAGGGCACGATCTGTAGCTCCTCCCAGCCGAGTGATGACAATTGAGTAAGCGACAGACCCTTCGCAAGTCTGAACGGCATGGTTTGTGGAGGTGTGGGCAGTTCTGCCGGAATCTTCGAGGTGTTGACATAGCTTCGAATCTGCCCGAGCTGTATGACCGGACTCGACGACAAGCCGACAAACTGCTCGTCCACACCAGCCACAGTGCCGTCGAAGAGTGTCTGCACAGCAGACGCATCCATCTCTTGCCGGCTAACTTTGCCACATGCCCACTTGAGCAGCTCGGCAACTTGCTTCTCGGTGAGCGCCTGCGCTTCGAGCTCTTTCTTGATGTCGCTGGTTGTAATGTCGGAGAGTAAGCCGTAGTCGCGCAGCTTCGCCAGGAAGTCAGGAGCCTTCTGCATGATCTCCTCGGGAACGACGGGTATGCCGTCGACAAAGCTGAGGTCCTCCGTTGCAATGCGCACTTGCTGGCTTGGCAGGATGCCGCGAGTGCTCAGTACCTCAATCGAAGCCTGCCAGGCCTGCATATTGCATGTCCAGAACGCCTCCTCGATGTACTGACCTACGCGGGCGTTGGGCGTAGATTCTTCGTATGTGTACTGCTTGAAAGCGTGGATCGCTGCAGGCATCACTGCCGCGATATCTGCAGCGCTCACTTTCGTGCGCTTATCTACGCTCACTTGGCGTTGAATCTTCGCACTAAGCTCTTGCATGTCGCCGGTGTACGCTATCCGGCATGCGATGCCTGCCACTCGTAGCATCTCAACATTCCAGTCTCTAACATAACGTGCGTTCAGATCTATGCTCTCACGCTCCACTGTCGGGATCACTGAGGGTGCTGAGATGTGTGCTAGGAGGCCTGTCGTCTGTGCAGTGGGGAAGCCGATGAAGATCTTGCCGTTTCTAGTGGGCAGCACTGAGGCGAATATATCGCTCGCTTTCGATGAGCCAGCTCCGGACATGGTGGTAAGTGAAGCAGATGTCTCATCGTAGGAGGAAGTGAGGATAGCGATTCGAGTGTGCTTCGGAGGCGGCTTCTTGGTAGCGCGCTCGAGCTCTGCTGCAAGAGATCTGCTCACCGACGCCTGCACGCTCACTGTGCTGATGCGAAGGAACACAGTAGCATGACTGAGGCCAGCGAGATCCTCTGAGATGGCCAGCTGCAGTAACTCTTCCTCCTTCTGGGCACGCTTCGTGGCTGCACTTGCCGAATTCACTCCGCCCGTGATCTTGCTGAACCAGCCGCGCAGAGATGTTGCGGCGTTGTCGGCTGTTTGAGATTGAGGCAGCGCATCCGGTGCAGAAGGAAGATGCCTGTTCCAGCCGACGGCGTTCATCCACTGTGCATCGATCTGTGCGTTCTGGTACTCCACACCAGTGATCTTCATCAAGCCGTCCTTCGTCTTAGGACTGACGTCTTTCGGTACGCTGACCTCGACGCCTGGTGCCATCTTCTTCGTAAGCTTAAGGACATTCCAGTCGTCCAAGTAGAGCTTGATCGACTCCAGACCGACGAACGTAAGACTGGTGGCAAGGAACTGACAAAGACTTAGCAGCGAGGGCACTGGCGTGGAGGAGCTCCGATAGTCGAGCACAAATGTGGTGTCCTTGCCCGCTTGCCCTGTAGGTGCCTTCACTCGTCTCGTGAACAGACTGTCCTTCTTCCAGTAGAATGCCATAGACTGGTCGCCCGATGTGACGAACGGCGACTCGCAGTCTGCAAAGACTGAGTAGAATCCCACGCCGAATGCTCCGATCTTGGTCTCATCTGGGTTGCCCTCCGCTATGCGCTTCAGTCTCTGCCAGTCCGTCTCTTTGAATGGGTCGCCATTGTTCGTGACGAGGAGCGTCTTGAGTGTGCTATGGTGTAGGACGTGTTTAAGGTCTCGCGAGGGAGGGGCGGGCGATTGTGGTTCTCGTGCAGGATGAGGTGTGGGTGTTGCCGTTTCGAAGCGGATGGTGACTTCCGTCGCCCGGGCATCGGCGGCGTTCTGAAGGAGCTCTCGCAGTGTCGTCCACTCGCCGGAGTATCGAGCAAGCACTTTGTCGATCAGGGCGCGGGTGTTCACTGTGACAGCCTCCTCTTCGTCCAGCGAGAGCAGGGTGTGTTCGCGTAGGCGGGCGTAGGCGGAAGAGGAAGACATGGTGTGTAGGGGGAGATGAGGATGATGGCGTGGCCGGAGTGAGAGAATGGGACGAAGGAAGTGGTGTACTCCCGTGCTCGTGACAGTTGTCGCGTGTAAGGCCTGTATGGACTTTGCCACGATGGCAGGAGTGAAGTGCGACTGCTGCACCAGTGAGACGCGAGCCTGAGGTGTGCACTTCCGTCGCCTTTCACCGTCGCCCGGCAGCCCAGTGACAGTCACAGGTGAGTGGACACATGCCAGAGCGGGTGATGCGAAGCTAACTCGAAACGGAGATGGGAATTACCACGTCCAACGACGCCCACTCGCTCGCCACAAGGCTCCCAGTGTTGACCTTCCGGTGCCTGGATGTTAGGTAATCAGCGATAGATCTGCAGGGACCGCGATAGACTTCCGAGGCTCTGCGGGTGAAGCACGCGAGGTGTGGGGTCACCCAGCCAGCCGGAAAGCTTGCCCATGCGTCTGTTTGGTAATGGCCGACTTTTGTGGGAAGTGCATCCATCACCGAGGTTCATACATATCTCTACACGCAATTCTGCACAATGGCCACCAACATACAGGCCATCGCTGGCCAGCTGCAGGCCAGCCTCGATCCCTCGCAGCGGCATCAGGGTATGTGATACGCATCATGCGGACAGCTGCTCGACTGCTAACACTTCCACAGCCGAACAGGGACTCAAGCTCGAGGAGACCAAGCCGTGCTTCTCACTCTCACTATTGCAGATTGTCAACACAGACTCGTTCCCGCAAGCCACGCGATTAGCAAGCGCACTCTTCTTCAAGAACTTTGTGCGCCGCAACTGGACCGTGTGTCGCTTCATTTGTACACTGCTCACCGCACTCACTGACACATCACAGGACGAAGATGGCAATCACAAGCTCCCAGCGGAGGAAGTATCGACGATCAAGAGCGAGCTCATCGGGCTCATGGTCAAAGTCCCATCCACACTACAGGCACAACTCGGTGACGCCATCAGCATGATAGCGGACAGCGACTTCTACGCTCGATGGGACACACTGGTAGATGATTTGGTCTCGCGACTGACACCTGACAACGCAACAGTGAACAACGGCGTGCTGAAGGTGGCACATTCGGTCTTCAAGAAGTGGGAGCCGCTGTATAGATCCGATGAGCTCTTTACGGAGATCAACCATGTGCTATCAAGGTTCGCCCAGCCCTTCCTGCAGCTCTGGGCGAACGAGGATCAAGTCATCACCGCGAATGAAACGAATGCGGCGGTGCTCAAGGAGCATCTTGTGACACTCGACTTGGTAACCCTACTGCTGTACGACCTGTCCTGCCAGGACCTCCCACCACAGTTCGAAGACAACATGGGTCAGGTCGCCGCACTCCTCCACAAGTACCTCACGTTCGATGCGAAAGCTGCACAGACTGACGACGAGGATGAGGCGGGACCGTTGGAGGAAGTAAGAGCAGACATCTTCAGAGTATTGATATTGTACACACAAAAGTACGAGGACGCCTTTGGCCCTCACCTTGCGCAATTCGTCAGCACGACATGGAATATGCTCACGAGTGTCGGGCCCGAGACAAAGTACGACTTGGTCGTAGCAAGAGCGCTGGAGTTCCTAATAACTGTTGCGGGCATACAATCACATGCACAGAGCTTCAACACTCCTGAGGTACTTGGGCAGGTGACGGAGAAGGTCGTCATACCCAATTTGTCATTACGCGACTCAGATATCGAGCTCTTCGAGGACGAGCCCATCGAGTTCATACGGCGAGATCTGGAAGGCTCAGACGACGGATCACGGAGACGTTGTGCCACCAACTTCCTCAAGCGACTGATGGAGCAATTCGAGAAAGAGGTGACTACAGTCGTGTTGCGATACATCGAGCACTTCCTCGCAGAGTACGCAAAAGACCGACAAGCAAACTGGAAGGCCAAGGACACAGCAGTACATCTCTTCTCTTCGATAGCAGCGAAGGGTACGGCGACTGCTGCGAAAGGTGTACTCAGTGTCAACTCTAACGTTAACGTCATCGACTTCTTCCAGAACAACATCGCCGAGGATCTTACGAACGACTCCGCGCCTGTGCTACTCAAAGTGGACGCGATCAAGTACTTGTACATATTCCGCAGTATCTTGAACGCTCCACAATGGCAGGCAGCCTTCCCACTTCTCGTCCGACACCTCAATAACTCAAACTACGTCGTCTACACATACGCCGCCATCGCAGTCGACCGCGCGCTATACCTCACAAACGAAGCCAACGAGCCGATAATACCACGCGACACCATCGTGCCTCTCGCCAAAGATCTCCTCAGCCATCTTTTCGCCCTCATCACGAAAGACACGAAACCCGAGAAAGTCCAAGAAAACGAGTTCCTGATGAAATGCGTGATGCGCGTACTCATCGTCATCCGCGACGGCGCTCTTCCAATCGCGGACCTCATCACTACGAATCTCGTCAACATCACCAAAGTCATCCGCCACAATCCCTCGAATCCTGGCTTCTGCTACTACCACTTCGAATCCCTCGGCGCGCTCATACGCTTCGCCGGCCCAACGCAGCCCGATAAGCTGGAAGCCGCGCTCTTCCCAGTCTTCATGGAAGTGCTGCAATCCTCCGTCGACGAGTTCACGCCTTACATCTTCCAGCTCTACGCGGCGCTCGTAGCGTCCTCGCCATCACCTACCCTCAGCCTGAACTTTCAAGCCCTCGTCGCGCCGATCCTCACGCTGAGCATGTGGGACTCGCGCGGCAACATCCCCGCCCTCACGCGCCTGCTCACCACCATCCTCCCCAAAGGCGCAGCAGGCATAGCCGCCGCATCGCAAACGGAAAGCATCCTCATAATCTTCCAAAAGCTCATCGCCACGAAGGCGAACGAAACCCACGCCATGGACCTCCTCGAGTCCG
>JAVRRP010001304.1:0-10212 GCA_036872775.1 Oleoguttula sp. CCFEE 5521 | reverse complement strand
GTGTCGGATCTGCCCTTCCAGCCGGAAGAGGAGATGACGCTCATGAGCATCTGCGACGCTGGCCAGGAGTACAGGGAGTTCTTGCGCCCGTATGTCAACCCGCTCGTCACCTCGCCGGATGAGGTATCGCTGCTGCGCTTCCACTTGCGCAAGATCGAAGGCGCGGATATACTGCTGTCATATGAGACGAACTATCTTCGCCAGGAGCTGCACAAGTTCGCGCCTGTGGCGCCGGAGCCGCCTCCAGTGATTGATGCTTCGCAGTCTACGCGCAAGCCTCGTCCTACGAAGCAGCAGAAGATCATGGCTCAGTTGGGTATCACGAACCCGGAGGATCTGCCGCAGCAGTACAAGATCAAGCCGCATATTGCCAGGCGCAAGCAGTCAGAGGTGACTGGCAAGAACCAGCCCTTGCAGCCTGCTGGGACAGCCTCTTCGTCGCCTGCACCGAATCCGCTCTTGGGCTCGACTCTCGGTACTCCTCAGCCAGCTCCTAAGCCAGGCCTCACAGCTCTCGCGATTCAAGTTCTTGGCTCTCTCGCCAGCGCGCCAGTCGCGATGAAGATGCTCGCCGCAGAGCCGCACATGAATCGTGAGAAGCTCGACAAGATGCGCCGCATCCTCATGAACGACCCCAACCCACCCGACGACGTCGAAGCCTTCACCGCCCGTATGATGTCCCTCCCTCACATGCCAGCCTTCGGCTACGAAGTCAACCACAAGAACTCGCCCACCTCCACCACGGCTCCCAACTCCGCCTTCCGCGAACAGTCCATGTTCTCCGGCATCGGCTCACCCTCTGTCCAAGACAACGAAGCCGGACCAAGCTCCCGCCGCCTCGAGTCACCCGCTCAATACTCTCCCCGCGGCGCCTTCACGGGTACCCGCATCTCCCCCGCCTCCCCGCACTTCGGCGGCAACCTCTTCGACAGCCCCAATGTCCGTCAAGCCGACTCCGACTATCCTCACATTCCCCGCGGGGGCATGTTCGACTCCCCCAAGCCCTCGCAACCCCCTGGTCTCGCGGGTCTGGCGCAAGCTGGTCTCGACAGCCCTGCTTTCGGCGGGAGCCAGGTTAGCGCTGGGGCAGGGAATGATGGGTTTGAGGAGTTGGTGGATCAGGGGAGTGTGCAGTTGCCGGCGCCGACGGCTACTATGATGGTTGATCCGAGTCTGAGCGATGCGCCGTTGCCGGTTGAGGAGGAGCAGGGAATGAGTGCTGGACAGGGAGGGGCGGGGCAGAAGAGTGCGGGCATGGATGAGTTCATCAACTAGGAGTTTTGAGCGCATTGGTCCCTCTTATGCTCGGACGAGTGGTGCTGTGAGGGTGGTGTTTGGGTTCATGGTGAAGCGGATAAATTATTTTCGCATTCGTCACACGATGCGGTCACGGCAGAGGGATGTACTGGGCGATGTAGAAAGACTGGCGACGAAGAGCTGTCGCCCCGCGGCACTAGGAGGGTCGATGTAGGTGTAGCTGAGTAGACGCGCTAGTGTATGAGTTGGCTAAACGACTTCGTTCCTGTCCCTTCCCTTGCCATCTGATATCGCTGTTCATTTAGGGCCGTAGTAGTGTCAGGACGGCAAGGCGATTTGGTCGGATTTTGGGGAAAAGTTGATCTTGGAACTGACGTTCTGGTCGAATATTTGAATTTAGATAGGAGACCTCCAGAGAGTGGTCCTAGAACGGCCATGTCATTCGCTTCTGCCGAACACGACGTGATCTTCACCTCAAAGTTCAATGACATATTGTTACACGCCAGACTATGACTTTGACAAGCCTGGGTCGATCATGCAGGGCGTGATACCGCGTTGCTGCCCGGAATCTATCTCGCGGATGTGTGGTTGGGGCTATCAATCCTAACCCTGATTGTTTCGAGTGAAGCGAAGTAACGCGGTCTTTGAACGCTACGTGAGCTGCGCGACTTCATTCTCATAAGCACACCGCAGCAGATTCCCCTAGAGACCGACTTTCCAGTATGCATCAGCCCTCACATCGCCAGTCGCTTGGGCTCCGCGCCTTCACCGCTCAGCGAATCCTCGACACCTTCTGACAGAGGATGCACTCGTCTTTCCATGGCGCAGAAGCGTTGCTGGTGTGCGCTTGAGGGGGTCCTTTAGCGCACCGTAGCACGGCCGGAGAGCCATCACACCAGCGCGCGTTGTACTACCTCTATGTGACGCACCCGAACCCCCGCATTGATCTCAGCGCCCCAGAAGTAGCCAGCGCACAATCCGTTGCTGACATTGCCGTCGAATAGCAACTTTACAGCGTGCTTCAGCCCGGTCCCGCCTCACCCATCGTGACATCAGCATCCTTATCGGCTCCAGCAGCTGCAGACCCATCGCTCGGCGTGTCTGCATCAATATCCTGGACGTCCTCGCTGCTCGGCTGTCCCTCGTGCCCAAGACTCTCGACTTCTTTGCCGCCGGCCTCGAGCAGGTACTGCACGACTTCGCCTTTGTCTGCCCGCTCAGCCTCGAACATGGCGAGGTGGCCGGCTGAGTTCTTGATCCACATGTCCGCGCCGGCTTCGATGAGGAGCTTTACGACAGGAAGGTGGCCATTCAGTGACGCCCAGTGTAAGGGCGTGCTGCCTTGCGCATTTTGACGATTGATGAGACCTGGAGCTGACACAGCTTGGCCAGAAGCATCGCCGCCATTTGCTTGTTGTGGGGGTTTGGGTAGGAGTTGGAGAAGAGTGGGAAGGAGATCTGAATCGTACTTAGCCTGATGCTTTCCCAACTCTTTCGAGAGACTACCCACCTGACAGTCCGTTCGCCGCACAGTATTGCAGTGTGCTGTTGCCCGTCTCGGGATCTATGCCGGCCTCAAGTATTGTCTCTTTGCTACATTGGTACTTTTGCGCCAGCTCGTCGATCGTCTTGAGCAGCTCATCCTTTTCATTCACTCGTGTGTAATAAAGAAGATCGTCGATGTCGTCAGCCGTCAGTGACGGTAGGTTCCTTGGAGTCATGATGATATGTGTGCATATTCATGTAGTAGATATTGCAAGCATTGACGAACGAAGTTCACAGAATATTTCCAGACATCTCATTGGTTCGGTCGTAGCAGCCGCTAGTTTCCGACGCATGAGGTCAACTAAATCGTTGGACGTCGTCCAACATCTACATGTGATCACAAGAGCGGCGCGTCAAGCAAGATGGATCGTCTCGATGGACTGCGCGCACTCATCCAGACGATTGGCGCGTACAATCTACGCACCATCCGCAATGCTCCGCTGGCGGAGATATCGGGCTCTCTGGGCGATCTGGGAACCCTACTACCGTTGATGATAGCGTTGGCCGTCCAAGATTCGATCGATCTTTCGAGCACGCTTGTCTTCTCTGGCCTGGCCAATATAATCACTGGGATTGTATTCGGCATCCCTCTGCCGGTGCAACCGATGAAAGCAATCGCAGCAATAGCGATTAGTCAGAAGTTCAGCAAGGACGAAACGGCTGCCGCAGGGCTTACAGTTGCCATCGTAGTGTTTCTACTCAGCGTCACTGGTCTACTACGATGGCTCAATCGAGTAGTACCTCTGCCTGTGGTCAAGGGGATTCAAGTAGGTGCAGGACTCAGCCTAGTCATCAGCGCAGGCAGTAATCTCATTCTACCATTGCCGTGGCGATCACCACTTGAAGACAACAAGCTGCTGGCCGTGGGAGCCTTCTTGACGCTGCTGAGCTCCAAGCACGTCAAACGCTTCCCATACGCACTCATCATGACGCTGCTGGCTGTAGTGCTGGCCATTTTCTCGACATCAAGCAACGTCCATGCTGTACAGTCTCCCAAATCTGATCTCTGGCACCCAGTAGCTTTCATGCCTGGACGAAAGGCTTGGGCGACTGGAGCCATCGATGCTGCACTGCCTCAGCTGCCGCTGACGACTCTCAACTCCATACTAGCCGTGACGTCGCTCTCTGCTACTCTCTTCCCGACAGTTCCGCCCACGCCATCGACGACCTCCATTGGCTTGTCAGTGGCCACTTGGAATCTTATTGGCTGCTGGTTTGGTGCTATGCCGATATGCCACGGCTCCGGCGGTCTAGCAGGTCAATATCACTTCGGAGCACGGTCCGGCGCCAGCATCATCATCCTTGGTACTGTCAAGGTAGCACTTGGTCTCTTTGCGGGCAATGCTATCGTGCCGCTTCTGCAGAACTTCCCCAAAAGTCTACTAGGTGTCATGGTCATAGCCGCTGGCGTAGAATTGGCAAAGGTAGGGCAGGGCGCAGGTGATACTTCGGATCTGTGGGAGCAGGCGGAAAGACAATCGAGCGGCGGGAGTACTGCAGAGGAGACAAAGGTCACCATTCAGAAGCAAGGCAACGATCGCTATATGGTGATGCTAATCACCGTTGCTGGCTGCCTGGCTTTCAAGAATGACGCACTCGGCTTCACTGCTGGGATGCTGTGGCATTGGAGTCTACAGATCTCAGAGTGGGCGGCTGGTTACAGAGGTCGGCGAAGGGCTGTACAGCTTGGGTGAGCGCCTAATGCACATCATCACCTACACGTGGCGTAACGCATGGAGTATGCCAATTACTGGGTGCTCGCAATTGGTGCGGCTTTACCCGCAGCTAAGGATCTGAGATGCAGATTGAAGCCGCCCTCCTGCTGCAAGGCTGAGAGGCAGCCTCAACTTCGCCCACTTGATAGCTTTGGAGCCTGAGGTCGCTGCCAGAAGTCGAGAGTGATGCGCTCACTGTTGCCCGCCGTAAATGAATCAGCATATCTCGACGTCTTGCTCTTACACCCGCGTTCCTCGCGAGACATGGTCGCGAGCTACTCGTGTGACTCGACACTATGCCGGCGGAGGTGCTCTTGACCGCGGCCGCAATCGCGGGCATCGTATCTCTGTTTCAGGGCTCTGCTGCTCTATACAATTCATGGAAGTCTCGTAGAGAAGCACAGCAGCGTGGCGAAGCAGATGCTGCAAGACGAGGAGAGACGGAGAATTCGCTGGCGCTGGGTCGCACGAGAGTGCAGGGCGAATACGATCGTCACTTTGCACGCATGGGTCCTCGATTTGCCCGTGGCGATAGTGTATGTTCCGCTTGTTGCGGACATGCTGACGTGCTGATATCTTCGGCAGATATTGGACACCTCCAGCTCATGGCCGAACATATTGCACTTCAGCAAACGGCCATACGTTGTTTACAGCAAGCCATGCTTACAGGCCAGCTCGACCTCTCCAATCTGACTTTAGCGGCGAATTCAAGGCTTACGGGAGCTATCCAAGCGCTCACGCACCAGTATCAACGACTGAGCATCGCAGCACCCCTAAGACCGGGCGTGCAAGCTTCTCGAGAGATGGCTCGGGCGCAGCATGATTCACAAGTGACGGGACCTTTGCCAGGTCCTGCTCGTCGGCCGCGGGCGAATGCCAGGTTAGCCGTTGTCCGTGCAGCACGTCCGTCAACCTCAGGCACTGCAGGGCCCATAACAAGGCGGTTGCCCTCTGGCCCACTGCCGGCGCCTTAGCAAGATTGGACTCACGGGCAGTGCGTTCGATTGATCAATGAAGCAGCGGCACACAACGAAAGCCGAAGGAATTTGACATCGTTGAGCAGCCTACGGATACTTGGCATAGTGTACCGTCTACATTCAGTGTACAGAAGCGCACTCAAAACGCTCTCTTCTTGCGTCTGCATTCTTGGTCGATGCACTCAGCTCAGGGTGTTCGAAGCCAGTCCACTCTTTATCTGCGAGAACTGACAGGCGACAGCGCAGAGCGTGTGCCTGGAGCCTTCCCGTGCAGCTAATATCTGCGCTAGGCCCCATAATGATGCTATAATCGTGCTGTTATGGGAGATGGATAACGGGCGTCTGGGATGGACCAAGGGCCGGGTCATCTTTGCGACTCACACAGCGAATGTATTGCCACCTTCAGCCTTACGACCGACCAACCATCTTAATGTGCCGATCCCGGCGGTGAGTACCCACAGGCACGTGTTCACCAGATCGAGATAGGCAGTGTGGCCCATCAGATTGTTCTGATTTTCGTAGAGGATGGCGAATCGTCCACCGACCGCGATCCAAAACAGGCTGTGACAGACGCATCAGCAAAGGTCCGCACACGGGTCAGATGACCTAGGAGACTTACGCGAGCACAAGCTCCCACCCAAGAGCGACGAGCTTCCATTTGCGGCTTTTCAGAAGGTCCCACAGGGACCTGAAGCGTCTTCGGCGGCCGCTCGACAAAGCACATGTCGAAGCTGTGATGACCGAGAAGCCGACCAGGACTTGGGCGAAAGTGCATGCGGCCGGAAGAGGCCTATGGATGGAGTATATGATGCCCACTACGACGCCTAGGAGCATTTGTAGGGAACGTAGGGTCAGACTAATGATCATCATGCGTATCGAAGGATCGACTCCTGCAACCACATCGCGGCGAAAGACTTGCGACATCTCGTTTGCGTCCGCTCGAAGGCGTCGAGATATCCGATCGCGATAGACGCTGCTGTACGCTGGCGGCGGACCAGTGTGATCAGAGTGGTGAACTGCAGACGGGCAGGTCGGCAGGCTGTTCACGCCCGTCTGCACTGATGTCAGCGAGAAGCCAATTGAGAATGGGCAAGCGGCGATGACAGACTTCCCTTGAGTCATGTAGAATCTGATAGCTGGCGGGCAGGGAGCTACTCATGTCTAGACCGCGTGCGCTCTGCTTGATCTGCTTGTACAGTTCGTCTGCGGACAAGTTCAGTTCCCCCTGGTTGCTGTGCAGCTTCTACGTAGCTTAGCGTATGTGGGATAATGGCGTACTCGTCTTGATACTTACGAGTGTGCATAGCAGATTAAGGTAGCTCACGGCGAAAGCAATCCACCATTTTGACCTCCTTTCTCCTCTCAGCCCACGGCCACCACGAAACTCAATAGTTCCAATGCCATCATCGACGATGTGCGTGAAGTTCCATAGGACTTTCCTATCGCTCTGCATGAGAGCAATCAGTGTCTCGCGGTTTGTACCGGTGGCCGCTGCCATGAAATTCCGCCAACCTTGTTGACCTCCAGAGATGTACGAGCCCAGGCGACTGGAGCTTGTCGAGTTCTTCCTGCAATAGCTATTATGTCTTCGCGTTGCTGGCAGCATGGCGTGAATGAGTGCTTCGAAGTAGACTGTTCCGACAGCGATGTTCTTAAGTTGTGCAAGCGACCACTTTATCCCGGATGGTGAGACATGAACATGGCTCCCGCAATCGATGCTCTGCTCAGGCACGTGGAACACCTTCTTGTGAGCAGGCCAGAATGTGTCGATCTCGCCCTCCCGTTTTCCTCGGGTACTAAGGATCGGTGAAACGGCCTCAAGTGGTACTGCACAGAGATTCAGCTTCTATGTACGCTCAGGGTCTCTGGCAGCATGCTGACTTACTCTGCGGATGATCGGGGTCTCCAAGCGAGCCGTCTCGTGTGATTCACCACTTGTCATAATGCTCAGTATGTTTACGATAATTGTCTGTAGAAGTATCGGCTTGGGCAAGCAGGTTCCGCTTCCGCAGGGAGGCGGCGAGTCGTTCGTAGTATTCTACGCGCACAAGAGGACAGCGGACCGTGTGTGGCTTCGAGATCAGCTCGATTTCGATACCGAAATTGTAGTAATCTGCCATAGTCTATGTCGACAGAGAGAAGTAGTTTGCGTGACATGGCGCTGGACCAAGATTGTGTCAAGTGAAATGCGTCGCGTATGGCGCAAGGCTGAGCTGGTTCGAGGACCACGATTGAGGCCGCTTCGACCGGCGGCATAGAACACGGCGAGTCGTGCATTTCCACAAGGCTGGTCCAGTCATGCTAGATACGCCACCTTCGCATGGCTGGCTGGGGTATATACTATGCCTAGCCTCAGGCAGCTTGACCGAAAGCACGGCCATGGCACATCAGTGATGCGGTCCAGGTTGTGTCAAAGTAGAGCATTTGCCATAACCGTTGGTGATCTCCGTTGCTGAGCGCGCCCTTATATTCTCGTGTGCGTCAAGTCGGTTGTGCAGATTTACCTGTCACTCGCCAGGTCGGGAGCCTAAGGCAGCAATGCACACTGTGCTACGACCACTCGATACTAGCCGCCGAAGAGTTTGTGAGCTATGCATCGGTCCATGTCAAGCGAGTGTGTGGCGGGGTATGCCATATCGTGGCTCAATTGGCTGTTTGATATGCAAGGCTGAAGCGCAGCCTTGTCATAGAACTTTGCTCCAGCTCAGCCTTGCGGACTGATACCTCATCATCTGCCATCAAGTGTATCAGCAGGCCCAACGCGACTCCGTGAGATCACACAATTGTAAAACTTCCCCACCCCTACGATGCCACATCGACCCAGAAAACTATCCTTTGCGCATGGCAGCAACCTCCGAATGTCCCAGATGGCAGACAGATGTCCGTCAAGCCTCTACAAAGGCTCACAACATTGACCGGCTACAGATCGCAGATCAACGAGCGTGGTGTCGCAAATATCGTGGAATCGCCTCCAGACTGTGTGGAAGGTCTGTTGTTCTCGATCGACGACTCGGATGAGAAGTCGCTGGATCGGAGCGAAGGTGTGCGTCCAGGATTCTATGAGAGGAAGACAATGCTTCGAGTGTCTCGAGGTCTGCCTCAAGGGCCGCTCAAGACGACATATATGGCACGCCAACTGCAAGCAGGACCCTCTAGAGCGAAGTATCTCGCTCAACAGCAGCAGGATGAGAAGAACTCGGTGGCACGGGTTTCCAGAACAGGGGTATATGCCCTAGTCTATGTCAGCTCGCGTTATGTGCAGGAGGGATGCATCCGAGAAGGATTTGCCGACCGCATGAAAGCAGCCATGGCGGATGCAGGTTTACTCGGCGTCTCACGCCAGTACCTTGGTAGATACCTTTACCCAGCGGTGCATGGCTTGACGATGCGCCCGGAGCAAGTGGCAGCACAAAGACGTAAACGTGCACTGGAAAGCAAGGTACAGGCTGAGTCAATGTTCCGAGTTTATCGGCACAAAATGCAGCCAATAGTACAAGATGTTGGATCGCCAGGTCCACAGCCTTCGATCTTGCGAAAGCCAATAAAGCTGCAGTCGGGATCTTCTCAAGCCCCAGAGCAGCGAGCACAGATGCAACACAATGCTTCCTCCGAGCGGATGTCACCGCCACCTCGACGGTACGCGGTCCATCAACCGCGACGATCTCGGTCGGCTGACCCAGGGAGTCGCAACGTCAGTATGACAGACGATGCACGGCGACATCGTGGGATCTCATCCAGCATGAAGCCAGTCCGTTCTGGATATCATGTGTACCTCACACCGTCACTACGCTACCTTTGACACCCACGCCGCTTGACCCGAGGAAAAGCTTGCCGAGTTTTCCATCCGCGCACAAAGGTCGATGTGCAGATTGGATCGTGTCACACATACACTCGAAGCTAGAAGGATGTCAGGAAGTATCGAACCAAGAGTCTCGCGGGGAGGCGGTTTTCTCCTGCAGTATTGGTCGACTCGTGACGAACCTCTTTCAGATGTTCGCGAAGATCTAGCGAGCGGGCAAGGCATGTCGTCCAATGTTGACGCCACAAGCCAATGGTCTATGAGCTTCAGCGTTCTAATCTCGAGGGCACATCTCGCTGGCCGCCGCTGACACGCGCAACCGTAGTCGCATTGAGCATCCGCTTTAAGCGTTCTTAGGTAGTCCTCTGATTGTCGCGCCAATTGCTTGACAATGCCCATGTCCTGGCTAATCTGGGCGCGAATCGCTTTGACGCTGAAGTCGTCTCACTTGCATCAGATGCCGTGACGGGCACATCGCCTTGACCCGCCACGGGTAAGAAAGATGGCAGCACAGCGTAGGGTCGGTAAGGAGTAAGTTGTCTTGATGGACTGGGGGATTCAGCATAATGCACGGTCCACAGACCTCACTTAAGTTAGAGTTTCGGATATTACATAAAATGCGCAAAGTAGAAACAGAATCCACCTCGTGACTCCTCCAACTTCTATTCCCATCGCATGTCAATGCCGAAGCAGCACAAAACACGTTCTGTGTCATACGGGAAATCTATATCCTCCGTGGTCGTCTGTTCTGGGCCATCTAGGAGGACTTTCCCATAAAGTCGCGCGACACGAAACGCGTCGTACCGCGATCATGTATCCTCCGGCAGCGAATTACAACGGCTTTGACATTGAAGCCCTTAGTGGAATTTGCGGTTCCATCAGCATTGCATGCTGGGTCGTTGTCTTCTCCCCACAGATC
>JAVRRP010001303.1:0-10218 GCA_036872775.1 Oleoguttula sp. CCFEE 5521 | reverse complement strand
GCCGGCACTCTGCAAGCCTTCCAGACTGGCGTGAAACTACGAACGAGATACAAGTCGCTCCTCTATCAAGCCCTTGCACGTGGCAAGGTATCCTTCTGGGCTAGCGACTCTCGGCGGGTCGTAGACACTGCGCACTACTTCGCAGCTGGCTTCTTCCGCCATGACTGGTACGAAGATGCGCGTCTTGAAATCATTTTGGAGACCGCTGAGCTAGGCGGCAACACTTTGACATCGGGTAAGACGTGCTTGAAGTATGCCAACAACGTCGACGCGAAGGGTCACGACTACGGCTATGAGAAGCTGTCGGACTTCCAGTCAACTTATCTACCTGCCATCCGCGCTCGTCTATCACATGAGAACCCAGCCTTTCCGATCTCACACGCGGAAGTCTGGACCATGCAAGAGCTCTGCGGCTTTGAGACCATCGCTATCGGTCACAGCCCTTGGTGCTCGGTCTTCACCCACGCTGAAATGGAGTCGTTCGCCTACGCACGCGACCTGCTTCACTACTACCGCGCCGGCCCAGGCAACCCATACGCAGGTGCGATGGGCCACCTCTGGCTTAACGCCACTGCCAGCCTCCTCCAAGCTGGCGGCGAAGCAGCTGGCCACCTCTTCTTCAGCTTCGTCCACGATGGCGATATCGTACCGATGCTCGCTGCTCTCGACTTGTTCCCACAGCATCTCCACCTGCCGACCGCACACCTTGATCAGAATAGGGCATGGCAGACGTCGAACGTCGTGCCCATGGGCGGTCGAGTGGTCTTTGAGCGGCTTGTGTGTAAGGTCGAGCCGGAGTGCTGGGACAATGGTCCATTCTATCCGAATCATAAGTACTGCGAACCGGACAGGAATGAGACGTATGTGCGAATCAATGTCAATGATGGGATTGTTGGGCTACCTGGTTGCACTGGAGGACCGGGTGGAAGCTGTCTGCTTAAGGAATTCCTGAGCCATGTACAGACAAGAGGGAAGAAGGTGGGAAGCTTTGCTGAGGTATGTGGGCTGTCTGAGGGTGCTGCAGAACACATATCGTTCCTGCACCAGTAATGTACAGGACAAAGTAGTAGTAATTAGTATGCAGTGATATCCATGGATTGTGAGCTTCACTTAAGGACTTCTTCCAACCACTTTAGACAAGATGGGAAGTCAGACAGCATGCTCGTATAGGTTGCTCTAGCAGCGTGTTAGAGGGTCCTAGGCCGCTATTGAGAGAGCGATTGGACGTGACAAAGTTACTGCGTGGTGTAAGGTCATGACCGTGGTATCGGCACGCGAATGATAAAAAAAGCGAACCTCTCAGCGAATCTCTGTGAAAGGGAACGCCGATATATCTGGCGCTGCGACAGTGCATACGCAGCTACGCTGTCGGCGAGAAGGAGGATTGTCTTCTCTAAGCGCTCTCCATGGCAGCACTAGCAACAGTCCGTTGTCGCGGTGCAGAATACACCTGCACTGTTGACCTTGAGGTCGTCTCGAGTGGTCTGCTTCTTCTGTCATTCGCGTGATCGACCATCAGCGCCCTCGTGGCTTGCCGTGAACATGAACGATGGTTCCTTTCGCAAAGGACATCGAAGGTGTGGTCCCACTCGAGGCTGCCTCACACATTCGTTGGTAATGTAGAAGCAAAGAAGCCTACGAACATGAAGCCCAGTGGTGCGGACATGCCAAGCATTTAGGAACTTTTCTCTACGACGCTCTTCACACTTTCTCCGCCAGACAGTCCAGCTTACACGTGCATCACCAGTATCTTTACCAGCATGGAGACTCTTGAGGGGACGGAGTGGGACGTTGTGATTGTCGGCACTGATCTGCCGCGATCCTTGCTCGCCCTGTAAGCCTCTCACATTCCACGCATAACACCGAAGTCTCTGGCTGACTGACGAAAGTCCTCCTTGAAAGGTCCCTATCTCGCTCTGGCAAAAGAGTGCTCCACATCGACCGAAATGAGTACTACGGCGGCGATGAAGCTGCGTTGAGCTTGTCAGAGGCAGAAGCATGGGCTACGCGGTATGCTGGCAACGGCAGCCTGGATGAGGTCGTCACGTTCAGCCATGCAAGAATCGAGACTTCAGAGGCTGCGTGCGACGTCAAGCTCTCGCAGTCTCGCGCCTATTCCCTTGCGCTTGCACCGCAAATCGTATACACACAGTCGAAGCTGCTCCCAGCACTGGTCTCATCACGCACGCATGGGCAACTCGAATTTCAGGCGGTTGGCTCGTGGTTCGTCCTGCAGCCTGGGAGTGACGCAGGGAGCGCATCGAGTCTTGTTCGAGTGCCGAGTGGCCGCGAGGACATCTTCCAGGACCAGTCCTTTGATCTACGCGCGAAGCGGTCCCTGATGAAGTTTCTTCGCTTTGTCGGCAACTTTGAAGAGCAGGCAGAGATCTGGCAAGATGATGCTGAGCGACCGTTCCCAGACTTCTTGCAGCAGAGGTTTGGTCTGCCGCAATCTCTGCATGCCGCTCTGCTGTCTCTGACACTTGCTGCCACGCCAGCAGCAGAGACTCCGACGTCGTATGCGCTCCCTCGCATTGCTCGACATCTTCGCAGCATTGGGCTGTTCGGCCCCGGCTTCGGCGCTGTAATACCAAAGTGGGGCGGACTTGCAGAGATAGCACAGGTCGCATGCCGAGCAGGCGCTGTTGGTGGGGCAGTGTACGTGCTCAACAGAGGCATTGACCACATCGACAATGCTGAGGGCGATCCATTCCGGCTCAAGCTATCTGGTGGAGAGCAAGTGCTGGCACATTGGCTTGTCGGGACTGCCGACAACCTTTTAACAAAGGCGCCAACGCCGCCGCATGTAGGCCCTGGACTCACGAAGAGCGTATCGATTATCGCTACACCTCTGCCCAAGCTGTTCCCCGTGACCGCAGAGGGGGGCGTCACACCGGCCGGCGCCCTTATAGCAATGCCTGGCACAACTCCGGGCGATCCTCCAGTGTATATTATGGCGCACTCGGCCGATGCAGGAGAGTGTCCTTCGACTCAATGTAAGCCCTCCCTTGTTCACTATCCTCCTTACATGATGATCAAACCTTACGAATACTTATCTACATTGCCTGATCAACATTGATGCACAAAATCTCTGACAAACTGACGATCTACCATCACCCCATATCAACATATCGTTCGTGTTCCGGGAATGCTTGCTGATTACGATACAGGTGTCCTCTACGCCAGCATCGCGCTGCCGTTCGAAGAGGGTCAAGGTCGGTTACGAGCTGCCATTGCAGCGGTGCTCTCAAGCATTGATGGTAAGATGGTACCTGCGCCGCTGTGGACGATGCAGTATCATCAGCACGACCTGGGAGAGACGGCCAAGGCTTCACATCCACACTGCATTGTGCTGCCTCCGATGTCACTTGATAATGCCCTTGCCGACGTCGTGCTTGAGGATGTGAGGCAAGCATGGCGGCAGATCACGGGCGAGGACGAGGCCAAGTTCCTGCGCTTCGATCCTAGGGAAGGCATGGAGGATTGATGACTGGGATTATGTAGTAATATCAACGAATACTAAGATCAATGCCTATCTTGGTTGTGCATTTACCGCTGTCGCCTTGTCATGCTGGAGTAGTATGATCTGCAGATCATGGGCTATTCCTGGCCGCGTACGTGGACCCTGTTTCTGTCTTGTGAGATCGGCTGCGCACGCGCGGCGCTGCCCGGAAGCCGCGTGATGCAGGAACCAAGCACCAAACGTTGTCGTCAACACCATCATCCTTCCAAGAAATTGCCAACATTCAGTAAGCGCATTTGCAATACGACACTCGCTCACAGATTTCACTACATCGACGACGTCTCTCCTAGCGCAACGACATTGGCAGCGTCCGCGCACTTCCGCCACCCTGCCAAGAAGGGATACGACGATCTCACGCTTCTCTCTCCTTGAAGCGCATGCACTGCAGTCGCCTCTTCATCATTCAACGGACAGTCTTATAGGCGTGAACGGCTGTAGCAGAGTGGACGGAGGAGTGACTTTGCAAGAGTGAAGGGATACTGGTCCATACCGCACGCACAGGTGGATCACAAACATCATGAAGATCCGCTTAGGGATATCCAGCGCAGTATGTGGCGCGCTGCTGGCGGCGCGATGCACGAGCGCGATACAATTGACTATCACTGATGCGAGTATGTTATTCAAGAGCAGGTGGAGCCTCGGGGCAAACACTGACAACATGCGCCAGACTCGATCAAGACGGCAGCGAGCACAGCCGCCCGTGGCATGATGAGTTACTACAAAGGTAACATTACAGGCGGTACTCCAGGTCTACTGCCTCAGCCATACTACTGGTGGGAGGGAGGAGCCATGTGGGGCAGTCTGATCGACTACTGGTCGTACACCGGAGACACGACCTACAACGACATAGTCTCAGAGTCGTTACTCTTTCAAGTCGGACCGGATGACGACTTCATGCCGCCGAATCAGACCAAGTCTCTCGGAAACGACGATCAAGCCTTTTGGGGCATGGCTGCGATGACCGCTGCCGAAGCCGGCTTTCCCAACCCGCCCAGCAGCCAGCCGCAGTGGCTTGCACTGGCACAAGCAGTCTTTAATACGCAAGCGGTGCGCTGGGATAACTCTACCTGCGGCGGAGGTCTGCGCTGGCAAATCTACTCCTTCAACAACGGGTACAACTACAAGAATTCCATTTCACAAGGAGGCTTTTTCAATATCGCGGCTCGTCTTGGCTTGTACACCAAGAATGAGACGTACTTCGACTGGGCAAACCAGATGTGGGACTGGACCACCGCAATTGGCCTGATCAGTGATTCGTATCAGGTCTTCGACGGCTCCGACGACACAATCAATTGAACTGAGCTGAACCACATCCAATGGTCATACAACACCGGCATCTTCCTCTCTGGCGCAGCTGTGATGTATAACGTGACCACTGGCGATGAACAAGCGAAGTGGAAGACCCGCGTGCAAGGCTTGATCACTGGCGCAAACGCATTCTTCTACCAAGGCCAGGGCATCATGTACGAGGTTGCTTGCGAGCCTAACAACAACTGCAACACCGACCAGCAGTCCTTTAAGGCCTACCTTCTGCGTTGGATGACACTCACAATCAAGCTGGCGCCGTGGACGCACGACACCCTGCTGCCGCTCATCCAGACCACTGCCACAGCGGCAGCCAAATCATGTTCCGGTGGCTCTGATGGCGTTACGTGCGGTACTAAGTGGTATGAAGGGAACTGGGACGGCACGTATGGTGTGGGACAGCAGATGAACGCCATGGAGGCCTTCCAGGCGCTCTTGGTCGACCAGGTTGGCCCTCCGCTCTCGAACAGCACAGGCGGTACAAGTCAAGGAAACTCGGCTGCAGGAACGGGTCCTAGTACAGTTCAGGTTCCTGCCTCAGCCATAACAACGGTTTGTGCTCCAGTCAAGAGATCGTGTCAATGCGGCGTTGCTGACAATCGGTGCAGAAAGACAAAGCCGGAGCCGGCATCATAACGGCGCTCGTACTCATTACAATCTTAGGCGGTGCTTGGTAAGGCTCTCTCCCCTTCAGTACAGGTCTGGAGATGAACGCTGACTTGATTCAACAGGTGGATGATCGCGTAGGGGAGCCGCAGGGCTGTTGTCACGAACTGTGTACAGTGGGATTGGAAAAGGAAAGGCAGGGAATGCGATGCAGCCACGGCGGACTTGCATCGCGTCGTTGGCGTTATCGGTGGCGGTATTGATTTCAGTGTATGAAAGCTGCGAGTTGAGAGTATCGCTTTGCTCTGCATGTGCTCCGTGGTATTGGATGTCAGTACAGTCGAGGTAAGTGACGTTGTGGAGTCTGGACATGCTACTGAGGATACTTTAGAAACCGAAAGGTACTCTCCGTGGACCGAGTCCGTTGCTAAAGCGTCTGTACACTGCACTGCAACTATGAAAGGTTGGGTCGTTGTTTCAGTAAGAGCTACAGGTTGCTGCGTACTACCACTCTCTCCACGACAGTCTCTCGTGGGCTGTGATAGCACAGATCAACACCTATGGAGTACACAATGGCAGCACAAGACTATTCAGAGTATCGGAAGAGCTGAGGTAAAAGCGATTCACAGCTCCGCGCTCTGGTGAATCAATCATTGTAAATAGGAGACGCCAGCACCGAGCCCTCAACTCACGACACACGAGACGACATAACGCCAAGTCGCGGTCAATCTCACGACCACAGCACCAAATCCTACGCTCGGCACACTGCCGGACTTCGCGACGGAGCAGCACGACTCGATTCAGCACGATGAAATCACGACACACCAAAGCCGGCCACAACGCTGCAAGACCGGAAATTTCCATGCCCTCACTCGCACAAAGGCGCACACAGTTGCAGCAAGCAGCCACGCCCGAATACTATCCTTTCCTCCTATCATCTTGCAAAAGACTGTACCGCAAGCTGTGCACGGAGCAGAGCAGACAGAGCAAACGCCGACAATGACCAAGGCGAGCCTGTCTAGGCCACAGAAGAAGAAGAGGAAGACGAGAGAGGAGAAGGGTGAGATCAAGGTTGACTACAATGTCCAGCAAGGCGACGCGATGGCGCGGAATCTACTTCACTTCGACCTCGACGACGGAGGAGCAACGATACACAGCGGCGGCGCTAGCAAGCCACCGGTGGCTACGCTCTCAGCTACACGCGAACACCACCGGAAGTACCCAAGCTACCTCATCGTAAACAAAGAGAGACTGCTAGCGTATACAGCTACTGCGACACGACCGTTCGCGATCTTCGATAGCCAGCCGATCCCACCGCCCTCCCTACCACTGCTATCAGAGCGAACGGGGATTCAGAACTTCGGTGCGCTCCACACAGAGATGCTCTCCAACATCCAAGCAGAGCTACAGGCCGGCCAAGTCCCATACATGCGGAGCAACTCGTTCTGGGGCCGGCTGCGTATGAGGGACGTTTACGAGCGGCTGAAGGTCGTCTAGGAGCGTATGCTACAGGCGACATAGCATGCTCTTGGCTATGCTGTGTTCGATCTGTCCATCCTCTCGATGATGCCACGTTACACGCTGGATATGCTGAAGAAGCCTAGTCTGTATCTAGGGGTCGCAGTTCTGCTCGATGGTACAGTACATACGTACGTCGGAAGCTCCTTTGCAGCTACTAGAGTCAAGCAAAGACTCGCCAACGCACACGATCGGCCGCTGACCTACAAGAAGGCCGGTCGATATCATGCCGGCCTTGTGACTCCTGGCTTTGTGCAGTATACTGCGAACATGGTAGCGAAGGGGAACGCTTCCGGTTTTGCGTGGCCTTTGATGTTTGCAAGTGCTGTGAGCGACAACACAGATCGTAAGGCTATCTATCTCCTTTCGCAAGAGCTGTGCTTCGATTTAAAATCTTCCTCCATACTCTTCTTCAAGAGCTTGACGGATGAGAAGAAGACGTGCATAATTCCGGTACTTGAGCTTACATTCGAGATCTAACGCATACACAGCCTGAGTTCTGACACCAGCCTGGAACACCTGTAGGAGTCGAGGGAAGAGAGTGGTAACCTCATCGAGACATACGCGTAGTCTTCAGTGGCACTTGCCCTCCGCTTCTCCGAACACACGAGATGGCAAGAGTGCTTCTATGATCACACCCATCGCACCGGGACGAACGTGCAATATCTGCAATAGAGAGAGGCCTAGAAGAGCTAGCGATAGATCGCTTTCTCTCTCGTATCGACCTTCTCACAGACGCCCTAGTGTCGATCCTCCAATCGCGAGTAAGCTGGAAGGAGCACAGCCGCCGTTCGGGACTTCTGGAGAAGTGAACAAATCCTGGAGCGTGCAGTCGTTTAGGGGAAAGCCAAATTACCTTGGCGAACATCACGAATGCTGTGCAAGTACTGTCCTTGCCAATTCTCTGCTTGCGTGATTTCTTGACGTTGTCTGCGACATCGACGGCCCATCTTGCCTTAGCGTTTCAGCAGAATGTAAGCATAAATGGCATAGTGCTGTTCATGCTCTTGATCTTGCTCCGTCGCTCGGGCGGCCTCACTTTCTGCATGTAGTGGTAGGCTTTACTGCATTCGAATGGCAAGCCAAGTCTAGCTATGAAGCAAGTCTTCTTCACCTCAATGGCAGTCCGGCAATGAGTATGTAGATCGATTCGTTAAAGTGTAGGTTTCGCTGCGGTAGGAATGCTGTCTTCTCGTCCTTCGCGTGCTCGAACACTATCAGAGGTCGAACGAACATCGTAGCGTGTTCGGCTGCCACCTTCTTCGCGACGAGTCGAGCGAACCCAGACGCTGCGAGCCCGTTATGCAATGGGCCAGCTTTTAGGTACGCCCGTAGCCGATTGTACGCCTTGGAAATGCGTGCTGCGATTCTATCGCGTGAGTGCGAACTACCAACACACACCCAGACTGATCCATCTAGGAAGACCACCCAGCAGCCATAGATCCCTGGCTTCGCAATGGTCTCTTCATTGTATTCTGTCATTGCCGAGATCATAGAGATATCGAACTCATTCTGACCGAGCACAATCTGCGTCATCTTCGGCATGCGCTGCACGATTAGTTGCAGTCTAACTTCGACATCGATTAGGCGTGTTCAACGACATGTACGGGACTGTACCTTGTTGTAATATCCTGATGTTTGCTTATAAGGTTCGTGAGCCTTGACAGCAGATGTTGAACGCCGTCGTTGTGCATTGGAGGCGTATACCGAGCAGGTACTGGCGAAGTGTTGAAGACCGCAAACAGGTTCCCACGTCGCAATGTCGGCATGGGTAGGATCTTCTCGGCGCCTTTCTTGCCTGGCGACTTCCAGAAGTCGAGGAGATCGCGATGAAACTTTCGAGCGACGAAGAGCGTTTCATATGGTGCATTCCGTCCTAGTGCTTTAGTCGAGCCTTCGTCATAATTAGCTACATCGATCACTTAGCCGTCATCGCACCGAAGGCCGAGTGTTGAAAGATCCAAAGCTTCGTTAGCTTCAGCGTCTTCCCCTTCGATGTCGCTGCCAACCGTCTTCTGCTTCCCTTTGCTTTTCTTGCTTTGCGCCTGGCTGGTAACCGCTTCACCTCCTGCGCTCGCTTTCGATTCCTAGTCGGAGCTACAAGGTCGACATCGTCATACTCGTCGTCTGTGCAGTTCTCGTCGCCGTACTCGATATCGCTGTCAGGGCTTCTGCCTTCGCCGTACTCGTCATCGCAATATTCGTCGTCGCAATTTTCACCGTCGCGATACTGCTCATCGCGACATTGATCCTCGAGGACGCGGTCATCGAGATCTTCCTGTTCGCTAAATTCGTCGCAATCTTCGCCGCCACGTCCGCCGCCGTGAGATCCGTCGTCGCAATGCCTGCTATGGCAGTCCACAGGATCGACCTCCTCCTCACTACCGTCCTGTGTGCCTTCGTAACTGCCTTCGCACGGCGTGGTTCTTTGCTCCCTCTCGCTCTGTAGGTACGGCCTGATAATGCGTAGCCCGCTCTCCTGTCCTGTGGCCTGCAGCCCGGGCAGGGCCCTCTCATACGGCTTGACGATGCGTAGCGTGCCCGTGCTCGAGTGGGGCGTGTATTGGTGGCGCGCGTTCTGACCAGACGAGGGCGTGATCTGGTGCGGCGTGGGATATTCGAGCGCGCTCTGGCTAGGCGAGGGCGCGAAAATGGTGCGGCGTGGGCAGGTAGAGTGCGCTCTGGTGAGGCGAAAGTATGAGCTGGTGCGGCGTGGGTTGGCAGAGCGTGTCGTCGTGAGGCGAGAGCTCGCGGTGCGTGTTCTGGTGAGGCGAGTTCGCGGTGTGTGTTCTGGTGAAGCAAAAGTTCGCGGTGTATGTTCTGACGAGATGAGGGCTCGCGCAGTGTATGCTTTAGCTAGGTGTGCGTTCGCAATGTGTGCTCTGGCGAGGAGAAAGGGACTGCGTACATCTGTGAAGGACATAATACATACCAATTGGTATATCTGCTAATGCGCTGCATACAGTCTTGTATCATCTCTATACTCAGAGCGATGCCGAAGAACCTGTATAGCCAGCCCCTTTCCAGCATACCGAATCGTTCCCACCGTATGACTTTTCACTACTGTACCTTCCGCAGCCTCGAGTGCTTCTGTCTTCCTGCTCCTTTCAATTCTCTCCACATTTGTCCCATGCCTCCAAGACGCTTTTCTCCATCAATCCAATTCAACTACAGGTGGCGTGTACTCTACCACGGTCTTATCATGCTCTCTCATATCCTCCACAATCTTCCCGAACAACACTTTCCCAAAGATGCTCGGAACTGCG
>JAVRRP010001302.1:0-10219 GCA_036872775.1 Oleoguttula sp. CCFEE 5521 | reverse complement strand
AGTCAATGGATGGCCGAGTCACCCATTTGGTCTGGCTCGGACTTCGCAGACGAGCCAGTGCCGCCACTACCATTGGAGCTGCTTAGACCGATCGCTTATAGCGCAAGCACGCCCCAGCTTGTCGAGAATCCACCCACGCCACCTATGCTTGAGCCGAGATACTATCAGCCGCTGCTCGCCACGCCATCGCCGACTGTGAGCTGTTCAACCACGCCATCTCCTCCACCACGAGAACACAGACCATCGACTCTGCTGCCCGAGCTTGTGACCACCTCGGAAGTATCCAAGAAGCATCTCCGCATGGTCTCTCTTGAGAAAGCGAAGGCTGTGCTCCAAGTTCCAGGCGCCGAGCACTTGCTGCCAGAAGAGCTTCGAGCCAGGGTTCCAGTCAAGTCGCCCACGAAGTCTCGATCTCATGAAGTACTGCTACGAGACACGATGATGATGTTCACCAGTAGCCCACATAAGTCGGCTCGGACGCCTGAGCTTCCCACTTTGACGATGGTGGATGCTCAGGGGCGCGATCGTGTTGTTGGATCACCGCGAGCCAGCGTAGCACCTTTGCCTGGCTTCGGATTTGCTGATATCCTTCTGGCAGGCCGTAGAGGCACAGGATCGTTCCAGGTGGGGACTGGTGCGCCCAGACAGATGCTTAAGCTGTACCAGCAGAACGCCGAGTTTACGCATTCGACGTCATCGGATGCAGGCCGCAATGACAGTGTCAACGACGAAAGAGGCCGCGCTCGCCATCGAGCTTCGCGCTCTGTGCCTCATGATCGCTATCTTGTCCAGGGTGTCCAGACACCTTCGATCTCACCAGGCGTGGCAGCGAATATACATCCCCTCGCTGGAGATTACAGCACTCTGCTCGCAGATCAATATCGTGCACCGTCGGCTTCTTCGGCAGCAAGCAGCGGTCGCTACGAGATTGATGTGCGTGAGCACATGAAGATGGTGCCGCGAGCGCTCTTCCACGGCAAGCCAATGTCGCGGAATACCGGGCAGCTACAGGCGCGGTACGAGAGTCCCAATGTTTCTGTTTCACCATTTGCAAGGAAACAAGCCAGTGAGAGTGGAGGCTCGGTTCAGTCTAGTAAAAGGGACGACG
Organism: Oleoguttula sp. CCFEE 5521; assembly: GCA_036872775.1. Classification (NCBI taxonomy): domain Eukaryota; kingdom Fungi; phylum Ascomycota; class Dothideomycetes; order Mycosphaerellales; family Teratosphaeriaceae; genus Oleoguttula; species Oleoguttula sp. CCFEE 5521. Next base: position 9,111 of record JAVRRP010001302.1, on the reverse strand, counting down.
ACATGCTACACGCGCTTCCATGTTTGGTGACGGACAACCGATCGAGTCACAGACGCAGGAGCACAAGCGGCACAATCCCGATCTCACCTCCTTCACAGTACGAGGTACTGCGCACTAAGATTACACCGGCTGTTCCAATCGATCGCAGACTTGCTGCATACCGACGCAACAGCGACGACAACAGAGTGTCGCAGTACTTCCCTGTAACGACGAGAGGCAACGATCAATTACTATTCCGCCGCAGCGACGACAAGGAGAATTACCAGAACCTGGCCCGCGCAGAGACTTCTCCATTCGCTTTTCAGCCAGCTCCGGCCATTCGACGTCATGCAGCACCAACGCGGACCAACACAGAGCCCATGCTCCGACAGCGACCGAGCGATGCTAGTCCGGAGTTGACTGCGAAGCAAGCTCTGTTCTCGCGCATCACTCGTGGCGCTGCCAAGTATGCCGAGCTGCTCACGCGCCCAGCTGGCCTGGAGCCTCCTGACGCATCGGACTCTCGAAGACGGTCAAGCACGAAAAGTGGAAGGCGCTCAAGCGACAAAGGCCATGGCGTGAAGTTCTCGAATCCTTTCCCGAAGCTAGACATCCCTGCCGCGAACGCCAGTCCTCGAGCAATGGCAAGCATCGAGTCGCCTCATCTCCACTCGCCGCCATCTGCCAAGTCGCCGCCAGGAACCTACTTGGGATGGACGTACGCCGCGAAGTCTGCATTTGATCAAGCACGGTCCCCAACAAAGAGCAGCTTCCCACCCTCGGCAGCTATGTACGTTCACACAATCACCCCTGCTCGTCCTCTTGACGAACGCCAAAACGCTTTGCCTCAAGACAGCGACGATGACGAGCCTAGCAGTCCTGTCCGGCGGGGTAGCATCTTCACTGGCTTACTCGGTGGCCGGCGTGAGGCGAAGACGGAGAAACGTAGGGAGGACATCAAGAAGAGTATCAGGGTTGTGGTCACACCTGAGGCTGCTGCTAACCGTGCTCAAGAGGAGAGGAGTTTTGGGTATGCGAGAGTGAGGAGCTGGGAGGTTGAGAAGGACGTGAGGGAGGAGGGTGTAGCGCCTAAACCGGGGTTTGTGAGAAGATTGAGTGAGTTCGCTGGGATGATCTGATGGGTTGGTTGCAGCCTGTGCGAAATCAGTTTTGACGACTTCATTCGATGATCAAGTGCTATTACTATTCACGTTAATTCACGTTATTTCAACTCATGATCGCTCGAATCAGTATGGTGATGCTGTGGTCTCTTCAGATGTGTGCTCTGGAGGCAAGTGTCCGTGCTCATCGACTTCACTCCATCACTGTATGACACCCTGAAGCACGCTTCATCCATTCATCATCATTCGATCTATACCACAATGCCTCTCGATTTCTGGACAACAGCCTGCATCTACGGCGCCACATCTGTGGCAGCCGGCGCCTTTGGCGCGCATGGGCTAAGAGCCCGAGGCATACCAGATGCCAAGATCGCGTCGTGGTCGACGGCCGCTCAGTACCAGGTCAGTCAACGATCAGATGCGTCTCCAAGCCCGGTCGCGTATGCTAAGAGTGTCTCAGCTCGTCCACTCCGCCGCTCTCCTGGCCGTAGAAGCTGCGTCTCCGGGCAAGAACTTGCTCTACGCCAAGTCATTTTTGCTAGCTGGCATGACGCTATTCAGTGGGAGTATCTATCTACTTGTGCTAGATCCTCAGAGATTCAAGTTCCTGGGACCCGTGACACCGATTGGAGGTCTGGCATTGATCGCTGGCTGGGGGGCACTGGCTGTAGGGAGCAGAGGGCGAGCGCTTTTGTGAGTGAATCTTGCTGTGGGCATGATAAGAGCAGTGCTGACCATGGTGCAGGAAATGATGTATTACATATTGTGGATTCAGGTGTATGGTGACAATAGCACAAGAAATATCCTCTATCTACGTCCCTCACATATCTCTTGACCGTTGCAACCCTTTCTTGGTTCAATCCCATAGTGGCTCTTCCTCATATCACCCTTTTGGTAACATCATATCTCCCGCCTCATAATCCGACTCCCAGCAGTCGCCACAGTACACGCGCTTCTTGTCGTCGTAACCGTAATCACTCCACCAGCACCTCTCGAGCTCGCCACGCTCACCGCCACCACAGACGTAGCGCTAGAAATCGACGCCGTAGTCGGCGCATAAGCAAATGACACACTCGATGTCGACGTTACGCCGATCACCGGAGCCGGTGGCGTCGAAGCAGGAGGCGTCACCGAAGTCGACTGACTCAGCACCAGAATTGTCACTCCGCGAGTCGCCACATAGCTGCTACTCGAAGACGAAGCTGCGGGACCGACAACTTGGCCACCGATGACGGCTGGAAGATCACCGGCAGGGCGAAATGTGGCTGCGCGACTGGCTGCGAGGTAGCCTGCATAGGTTTGAGGTCCGGAAGCGCTGTGATGATGCTGTTAGTGCGCTGCGATGAGGGTGAGATTGGGGATGCTGTGGCTTACGGTGGGTTGATCACGCCGACCATGCCATTCTGACAGTGCGTGTAGGCCACTTGCGTACAATAGTACCAGATCGGGTTGTTATCTGTGATGGTGATCACGAAGGTACTGGGCTGATTTCTCCTGTTAGCACATTGTTTCCCACTAATCTCTTCCTCACGCCACCTCTCTCATACATGTTATGTCCTCATCCCAAGTCTCCTCGCTGATCTACCCTTAGAGCCCTCCTCCAATACCCCCGAAGACAAGGGACACTCACGCTCATCCCAGCATTCACTGGGAAATATCCACTGAAGATCCTCCCATCCGGCTGACAGACATTGTCATATGTCGAGCTAGCCAGACTATGATTGCGCGGATACCAGACGAACTGCACCTGGCTGCCTGTAGGTGCGACGAGGCTACTCGGTGCAAAGTTCAGCTCGCCGTTGCCGCCAGCTTGGACGGTGAAAGTCTGCTGTGCGAGAACGAGAATGGGGAGCAGGAAAGTGATTGTGGCAACGGCGCGCAGCATGATGGGCGGTTGGTGTGCTGGTGCGATGAGTCTGGAGTTTTCTCGAGGACGTGAGTCAAAGACTGTACGGACTGCGACGTTGTTGCGATTCAGAAGAAGCGCGCGCGGCTATGGCTTTAGTGAAATTGCATTCCACAGCCGTATCGGGCGGAAAACATGCGTGCGAAATTCCGGAATGCTGCCTGCCACGTGAGCCTCGATCGGACTGTACACGGCCTCCAGCGATTGACCAAATTCCCGCATCTCGATGGCAGACCTCGTTGCCAATGTCCTACGACAAGTACGCCAATCCCATCGCAGCCGTACCCAACACCGTCACACCCCTCGCGACCTCAAAACCACTTGCGCCTCCTGTGTACGCGGTAGTACTTGGGGCAGTATATCCCGTCGCCGTAGTCCCGTTCCCACCACCCACAACGCCACCCCAACCAGTAATCGCCGGGACCACGCCCGTAGCCGTGGTAATCGTAACAGGGATCGCACCATCACCGTGAACCCAAGTCGTAGTCGCATTATCACCCGGGCGGATCTGGCCGGCCTGATCCTGGTGTTTGCCATCATCGCTGACGGAACACGTGATGTTGCCGATGTCGACGAGCCCAGACGACGAAGTGACAGGCGTGTCAGCGGTCAAGATCGGCCTGGCGTCGCCTCCAGTGAAGAAGACTTGGCATTTCACGAGGTCGATGTCGATGTTTTGGGCTGAGCTGAGGGACAGTTGTGAGGTGGTGATGTTGAGGGAGAAGGGCGTGTCGAGCCAGGCTAGATAGGTTGTGTCTGAGCAGGAGGGGGATTTGTCGAGGCAGAGGCGGGGAATGAGGTTGACTGTCTGAGGGGTGAAGGTTGGGGCCGGAGGCGTAGAGGTGGTGGTGGTGGAGGCGAGCAGGGCGGTGAGGAGGGTGCCTGCGAAGGCCATTGCGGATCTCGGTGCGTGGTGCTGGGAATGTGAGGGCGGGGAGTTTTGCTGGGCTGGAGAGACGGGATTTGCTGTGCTGGTGCTGTTGGAGATGCAGATGGGTGCTGAGGCTTCGAAATACAAAGGAAATGTGGATGAGTCGAAGGAGAAGAGCTGCGCAGCGTACTGTACCTTACTATACCTCCCGTTTCTCCATAAGGTCCGCGTTGCAGCCATGCTCCATACGAGCGTAGGCTGCATCGTGTGGCCCACGGATGAGGTCTGACGAGGATCTCAGAATACTAAGTGCGACCCAAGCTGAGCCGACAGGCATGCGGAGCCAGCTAGCATACGACTGCCACGAGCAAGCATCCGCTTGACACAATCAAACGCACAAAGCACAGTGCCCAGCATCCGGTCGTACACTGGTCGCACTTTTGAACAGCCGCAAGTCGCTCAGCCCGAGGCGAAGGATTTGCGCTGGACGACGTGCGTATTTCATACCAGCTAGTAGGATCAAGGGGGCGATAGACGACAGGACCAATGAGACACCGGATCATCCCGCTGCGGGAGAATTTATAGCACTGTAGAACGGTTTCTGGAAGAAATCGAAGCGCAGGTTGCTTGGGCGTGATTCTGAATGGCGGAAGTGCATCGCTTACTAGTCCAGCCACGGCAGGATAGTTGCGTGCTGTGGGAGCATTCGACTCATGGTCGGGCTGAAATTGCCGGTGCTGCTGTGGGCATGTCCAGTACGACGCGGCATTGTCGATGAGATGATGTTCATGAGGCGAGATTGGGAAGAGAGATGGTGGAGTAGTAGCAATTGTTGAGGGCCGCTCTTACCCGCCAAGATATGAACTGCTGACTTCCTCGCAACACGCGAGTACTATTAGAGATCAACATCTCACGCTCCGGTGAAGCTCATGGATGGACGTGTTATCCCCTCGAATCGCGAGTGAGGTGTCCTTCATGGCAGGCCGGTGGGCAGTCCATCGCGCAAGTGGATTTTCAACACGGCGAAGGCAGAGGCGCATGATCATGGAGTAATTCAGAACATGCGGCCTATCAGGGACTCTTGTCAGGCCACTACAGTATCACTATACACAACACAACACCTCCCTATCGCTGGCCTTCTTTCCCCACTCCATTTACTGATCCTCGCTTGCCGCCGCACCAGTGATGATCTCCACCAACTCGCCCGTAATGACAGCTTGACGCGTGCGATTGTACAGAATCTGGAACTTGCTGATCATCTCTCCGGCGTTCTTGGAGGCATTGTCCATGGCGTTTCGGCGTGCGGACTGCTCGCAAGCGTGGCCCTCTGCCAGCGCCCAGAAGAGCGAGTTGGCGAGAGCGTATTCGCGCAGGTTGCCGAGGACGGAGTCGTCGATTTCGAAGGATGAGAAGTTGGCTAGACAAGTGATTAGTTTATGAGATGGCGGATGCTAGCAGACAATCAGCACATACCAGACTCCTTGATAGCCTCCTCCGAGAACGCTTCGATGATCGTCGCCTCGTAGCTCTGCGCATTGATGAACTTGTTGTACAGGATCTTAATGCTCGAGTACTCCGTCGGCAGCAGCGTAACCTGATCCGCGATCGCAGACGCATCCGAGAAAGTCGGCACGTCCTTGCCAACACCCTGGAATGAGAGTACAATCTGCTTCGCATTGCTCCGGCCAAGCTGAGCCTTGCACTTCTCCCCCGCAATGACCAGGTCAATATCACCCTTCACTTCGCCCTCGTTCAGCATCTTCCTGACCCGTCGCGTCAGGCCGGAGTGGATACCACCGCAGAGTCCTTTGTCGGATGAACACACGATTAGGAGGGACTTCTTGCCCTCGCCATCGAGCGGCTTGGTCTCGGCTTCTTGAAAGACAGTGTTGCTAGTCTCACCGTACGAGCGCGACGAGGTCATGGCGCGTTGAGCGCGGGTGAGTTTCGTGGAGGCGACGATTTTCATGGTCTTTGTGATTTTCTCGATGTTGCGGATGGACTTGAGGCGGCCTTCGATTTCGCGAAGGGTGGCATAGTTGGCTGATTAGGAGGCGAGAGAGGTAGAGACGGCGGCAGGGCTGTAGGATGGGTGTTAGTAGGGTGTTGGAGGCTACGGGGTGCTGCTGTGAGCTTCGAAGGGAGGTGTTTGACGTACCGGAGCGCGACGGCGCCAGCCCTGAGGGCGGGACTAGCAGCCCGCGACAGCATCTTAGCGATGGGGTGATGCTATACCGGGTGGTGGAAATGTGAGAGGAGATGGAGTCCAATGCGCCTGACTCCGAGTGCTCAATGGCCGGAGAGCTTGACGAGGAGTCGCTCGCCAAGCTCGGATGAAGCCGGGCAGAGTCACGTGCAAACTCTCAGCTTTCCAGTCGGCTAAGTCCCCGTTTCTCCTGCGGATTGCTGTCAACGTTGCCTCAGATGGTCCTGTTCATCACTTGAATCGTTCATTTGACATCGACACGTCCAGAATCACGTACTTAATCACGTGAAACACCCTGTAGTACGATACACGGCGAACACAACCTCCCACGCAACTCAGCGCGTCTCGACTTCATTGAATCGACGCGCCTTCACCAGACCAGCTCAGACGCTCCAGTACTCGACCACACCGTCTACAGGGATCCCACACACGATCAGTGAGAGCAACAGACGACATGTCCGACTCTGACGATGACAGACCTCTGGTGAAAGGTGTGTACACTCCCATCCGCCCTATGCAAGAGATGTTGCGAGGCAAATTCGGCCAAGTCCCCGCTTCAGGTGAGGAGTGACGGACATAGCCAAAATTTGCCATCACTCGCAATGAATTGAGTCGTCGTTCAATTGCCTTGTGATTGTACAAGCATTCACTGTGGCAGTGGTAATGTCACATGCCTTGCTCCAACTTCTACTATTTGAGACGTAGCAAAAGTACTTATCTCCCACTGACACTCATACCTTTACACAGCCAAGTCATCCGCAACCATCTCTAAGGCCACCGACGCAGCAATGGATCGCAAAGTCCCTGCATACAACGGCGTTGCGCCAGGCATTAGCATGGCCATGGGTCCTGTCACCGAGATGGACATCGACAAGCCTACTACCAACGGCCACGCAGCAGGTAGCAAGCGCAAGGCATCACTCGGCAAAGGCAAGAGTTACAAGGACGACTCAGATGACGACGACGTTCCCTTGACCAAGCGCAGGAAAACTGCAGACTCCGATTCAGATTCCGAAGACGACAAGCCATTGGTCAAGAAGGTCATCAAGCCTGTAGAAGCTACTGCGCATCAGATCGGAGAGGACTCGGACGATGAGGTGCCTCTCGGCGTGAAGCTCCAGGAGACGAAGGCAAAGATCGAGAAGGCCGCAGAGAAGGAGGCAGTGAAGCTGCGCAAAGAGGACAAGGTGGCTGAGAGCAAGAAGAAGTCCAAGAAAAAGAGCAGTGATGATGACGATGATGATGTGCCTTTAAAGAAGAAGGCTAAGCCTGCAGCGAAGACGAACGGCACAAAGAAGGTCAAGAAGGAGGACTCTGATGATGACGATGTGCCTCTGGTCAAGAAGGCTCCTGCAGCGAAGAAAGGAAAGGCTGAAGCTGCGACGCCGAAGAAGAAGGGCAAGAAGGAAGCCGAGAGTCCCGGGAACGAAGATGCCGAGCCTGAGGAGGAGGAGGAGTACCGCTGGTGGGAGGACACGGCCAAGGGTGATGGCACCAAGAAGTGGAGCACTCTGGAGCACAACGGCGTCATCTTCCCGCCAGAGTATGAACCCCTTCCTGCGAATGTCAGCCTATTTTACGATGGCAAGCCAGTCAAGATGCACGCTGTGCCCGAGGAGATCGCTCATGCCTTCGGCGCCATGCTCAACTCGACCCACAACGTAGAGAACCCAACTTTCCAAAAGAACTTCATGGAGGACTTCAGAGAAGCACTGAAGCAGAATGGCGGTGCGAAGGACAAGAAATCTGGCGACAAGGTCGACATCAAGCACTTTGACAAGTTGGACTTCCAGCACATCTTCAATCACGTCGACGCCGAGCGCCAGGCCAAGAAAGCTCTCTCTGCCGCTGAGAAGAAACAGAAGAAGGCCGAGAAGGATGCACTCGAAGCACCATTTCTCTACTGCAGTTGGGACGGGCGCAAGCAGAAGGTTGGGAACTTCCGTGTCGAGCCTCCTGGCCTCTTCCGTGGCCGTGGAGAGCACCCCAAGACTGGCAAGTGGAAGAAGCGCGTTAGCCCAGAGCAAATTACGATCAACATCGGCAAAGAGGCCATGGTGCCTGCGCCACCTGCAGGCCACAAGTGGAAGGAGATCAAGAACGACAACGAAGGCACGTGGCTTGTCATGTGGCAGGAGAATGTCAACGGCAACTACAAGTATGTCATGCTGGCCGCGAACTCGGACGTCAAGGGCCAGAGTGACTTCAAGAAGTTCGAGAAGGCGCGCGAGCTGAAGAAGCATATCGACAAGATTCGCAAGGACTATCATCGCGAGCTGAAGTCCGATGTCATGGCCGAGCGTCAACGTGCGACAGCAGTCTACCTCATCGATCAGTTTGCACTCCGTGCCGGCAATGAGAAGGGCGACGACGAAGCAGACACTGTCGGCTGCTGCTCGCTCAAGTTCGAGCACATCACACTGCGCAAGCCGGATACAGTCATCTTCGACTTCCTCGGCAAAGACTCCATCCGCTTCTACAGCGAAGTCAAAGTCGACCCGCAAGTCTTCAAGAACCTCAAGATCTTCAAGCGCGATCCCAAACAAGACGGCGACGACATCTTCGACCGGCTCACGACTTCAGCCCTGAACAAGCATCTCTCGAACTACATGCCAGGCCTTACAGCCAAGGTGTTCCGTACCTACAACGCGTCCTTCACCATGGCTACCTTGCTGAAGGAGATGAAGAAGGCTCCCAACGCTGCAGAACAAATGAAAGACTACAACGATGCCAACCGCAAAGTCGCCATCCTATGTAACCACAAGCGCACCGTCGGCGCCGGCCACGCCACGCAGATGGAGAAGATGGACACCAAGATCGACGGTATGCGGTACCAGCAATGGCGCCTAAAGCAGATGATGCTCGACCTCGACGATAAACTCAAGAAGAAGCGCGGCGCGGCATTCTTCGAGTTGCCTGAAGGTATCACGCAGGACTGGATCAAAGAGCACCAAGCCTCGCTCATTGAAGCGGAGAAAGTCAAGATTACGAAGAAATTCGAGAAGGAGAACGAGAAGCTTGAGGCTGA
>JAVRRP010001301.1:0-10232 GCA_036872775.1 Oleoguttula sp. CCFEE 5521 | reverse complement strand
GGATGTACATACAATTCAACGATGCTGGCAACGTTGGAGGCGCGCCACAGGGCATCATACCGGTGCAGGATGCGAAGGGTCATTTGCTTGGAGGGGCAGCCGGCAGTCCGGAGGCACAGCTGCGCAAGGAGACGAGAAGCGTGCGTAATGAGCTTGGAGTGCTAGAGAATCACTTTGAACGCATGATGGAAGCAGTAGAGAAGAACACGGAGCAGATCGCCGCGTTGGCCGTGAACAGGAAGGCGAACGAGCAGGCACTTGTGCAGGCAGTCAAGGACAACACTACCCATGCTCATGATCGTGAAGCTCCGAATGGTCACAGTGAGACTTCGGAGCTGAACGGTCACCTTGGACGGATTGGAGACCTGCTGGCTCGCAACCAGGAGTATGTTGAGACGCTCTCGCGTCGACAGTACGAGAGTGAGCAGAAGCTGCGCGAAGCTCTTGATGATAGCAACGCGCAGAAGCGATCAGACTACCTGGACATGAGCCAGCTCTCGTCACATCTCGATCGCATACAGCAGATGATGGAAACACAAGCGCGTGAGCGGAAGGATAGTGCGAAAGACCTCAGTGATACTTCTCCGAGAGTCGACTTCTCACCAGTCACACAGCGGCTGGAGAAGGTGCTTGGTGCAGTTGAGAGCAACTCTGCTTTGATGCGTGAGATGCTTGAAGCGCGCACCAAGGATAACATAGTCGTGAAAGCGCAAGAAACCACTCAGATCAATATTGATCCTCTGGCATCCCATCTGGAGAAGATACACAGTGCGATCGAACAGCAAACCTCGCACACGCTCGCACTGAAGGATCTCACGAAGCAGAATCGACGTGATGCCATAGTCGATCAGAGCAAATCGCTCAGTACTGAGCATCTGAAGAAGATCCTCACTGCGATTGAGACCGGCAATACCCATGTCAAAAGTCTCGCGACGCAGGATCATTCTTCGCTGGGGGCGTCAGCGTCGTCTTTCGATACATCCTCGTTGGAGCAGAAGCTTGGCGAATATGTAGAAGCCTTGAAGCCGGCGCCCGATAGCAACGACATCGGTCCGCTAAGTACGAAGCTGGACAAGATCATCGAACTGCAGCAGCACGCAAATGCTCACTCGCCCGTTGAGTTCGATCTGTCTCCGCTTACGCAGCGACTGGACGATCTACTCGATGCTCAGCACGCAGCGACGTCGAAGCAGCACAAGGCTACCACAGCGATGTCATTGCGCTTCGACAAGCTGATCGACGGACAGCAGAAGGCTGTGGATCGCGGTCCTTTCGATGTTGGTCTTCTGTCCCAACGGCTCGACGAGATACTCAGCATGCACCGCGATGCTGCGACGGACGCACTTTCGGCGAAGGTCGATCAGCTTATCGAAGCGCAGCCGCAAGTCGCGGAGCAATACGATCCCTCGCCGGTGCTAGAGAAACTTGATCGCTTGGTCGCGGAGATGACCAACTTAAGGCTTTCCATGGATATGAAGCCGCTGCTCGGTCGATTGACGAGCATTCACGCAACTTCTAAGAAGAGCGCAGACAGTATAGATCGCCTTGCGAAGCTCCACCAGGATGTCAGTGGCGATGTCAAGCCATCAAGTCCTGACCTTACTCCTCTCAACGATCACCTTGGAGATCTCCACAATGCAACAGTCCAGAACGGAGCTGCGCTAAGCAAGCTCCTGGAGCTGCACACACCACATAATAAAAGACCGGTCACACCACCATCGGATTTCAGCCCTTTAGTCGAGCATCTCACTGCCCTGCACACAGCAACCAAAGACAACAGTGCCCAGCTGGCTGCACTTATGAAGGCGCAAGCAGCCAAGCAGAAAGCTGTAGTCCCCGCCTCCAGTGCCGTCGACTTCACGCCCCTGGCCGAACGACTCACTCACATACACAATAGCCTCGAACGACAAGCAGAAGGCGCACGATCAGTAAGCCCAAGTGGTACCGGTCAAGTGAAATTCATCATGTCCGCTCTATCATCGCACCTCTCAAAGATCCAAGCTGTCACTGAAGCGAACGCCACCGCCGTTCAATCATTGCGAGAGACACACCTCGCGAGGGAGAACGAGATGCATGTGTACATCTCCACTACAAACGACCAGATTCGCATGCTGCGTGAAGCGCAGAAGACTGCTCAGACGCCTGTGCTGCAAGCCGTCGCGCGGACGACAGAGGATGTGCGATCGCTGGCGCAACACCTACGAGGAGTGAACAAAACCATTACGGACTCGCGGGCAGCCTCCACAACGGAGCTGAAGGCTCTAGGCGAGCGGGCCAAGGCTTTCGAAGGAGTCCGAGACGGCCAGGTCAATCAAGTCTTGCGAGCACAGACGGAGATGGTGGACAGCGTGAGGGAGCTGGCCAAGGCATTGAAGGAGGAGAAAAAGGAGTGTGGCCATGTTGTCATACCGCCTCCCAGAAAGACTGGGAAGAAAGTAGTGGGGTTTGTATATGAGAGAAGACCAGAGAGAGAAGTAGGGAAGTAAATGGTAGATATGATGATGAGTGGCGATACGTGGAAGCTGCATATGTACGATATAGATTGGCTGCTGGAAATATCTTGATACATTGGTGTTCATAGCACTGCTGCAAGGCACGGTCATACAGCTTTCCCTTCATTCACGTTTCAAAGGTGCTGTCGATGGATTGCCAGTGATGCCAACATACTCCTACCCGAAAGAGCAGATACAAAGACTTACGCCGATATCTGCGAATTCCGAGCAACGTTGGTTTCGCCCAGATTTACGATGCACTCCCACGACTGTCCAATCGATCTACGCTTCAACGTAATGATATAAGGACGACCCAGGCTCATATTCGGTATCTTAGGTGCTCCACAAAGCGCCTCCATGTCACAGCACGATTATACTGACGATCCCGACGCAGATTTGGATGAGATAATAGATCTCTATTCGAGCCCCAGTGGAACTGTGACTTTAGTCCCAACGATCGTGCGTCTGCTACCACACACATCCACCAGTGGTCCTGCTGGTATCTCCAGTCCGAACACAATCGTTGTCCAGCTCCCGCCCGTCAGACCGGCTCAGGACGACAATAATGGAGCTCTATGGCGCCGCCCTCGTCGCAACGCCTTGGGTCAGAGCGACTTCGTAAATATGTTGCTCGAGCCTCGTCGGCCGGCGCGACCAACGCTTACACCGACAGCCATCGAGGAGCAGCAACGACTCGTCAACGAGCAGATCCGACGAGAGGAGTTCGCCGCCTTGCCTGCTATAGGCGCACGTGCTAGAAGACGTGCAACGCAATGGCCTTGCATCGAAGACGCGATTCGCCGAGCAGAGCGCCATTTCATCCGACAAAGGACAATCGAGATGCGATCCGACGTCCGGAATAACTGGACCACAGGGGCTTCTGACAGTGACGAGGAAGGCCTGGAAGATGCGCGTGTTCGTATCGCAAGATCAATCACTCTCGAATGTAGGTTGATACTAAAGACAGACTCGCCGCAAGGAGCTGTCATAGTTGATGAAGTCACGGAAGTCGGTGATCGTGCGCGAGCGGCGATCGTGGAGTATGAGGAACGACGGTCAAGGATACAACGACGAGCGTAGTTGAGGAGTGTTCTGTCGCGCGTTCACCAACAGTCCCGAACGTCAAGAGAGCGGTCTCCATTGAAGCAGAAGGTACGATGCGTTTCCGTGAATGGTCGATCGCCCTTGCCAGGGTTGTGATCTGGAGTAGAACCGCTTTCTGTCCAAAGTCACAGCAAATACCAGTTGACAGCAGTGTCATAGGTCGTGAAATAATCAACACGCGATCGATCAAGCAGATTCAGCAACACCAGCGATCAAGAGCCAAGAAGCAGCACGTGATAACTCCAGCGCCGAGATGGCGACTAGCTCCAGCTCCAACACCAGCGTCGCCGGCGACCGCGCTCAACTTAACATAGTCCACAATCCCATCCCCGACGCCGGCAACAACAACACTCTCGCAATCTCTCAACCACTACATCGACGCAACGCCATTTCGCTGAGCCGCCCCGCACCAGCCACAATAGATCCACAGATACTAGCTCTCGGACCTGATCCACGGAGTTATCTCGAAGCTGAGCGTCAGGCAAATCTGGTCCTAGATCTCACAGCAATTGAAGCAGCAGATCGGGATTTCTATGGGCCTCCCAGACGACGGCGGCTAGATATCGAGAGTATCATCGGTAGCGCTGAGAGGCGGACCGTTCGACGACGCAGAGCCGGAGGAAGAATAGGAGTCGGGAGCGCGTGGGCGGAAGGAGAATCTGATGATGAAGATAATATTGACGAAGAGGACGTAGGGGGTGTGAGGGGAATGGCGGAGCTGACGTTTGAAGGGAGGCTGGCGTTGGAGACGGACGGGGTTTTGAGGGATGAGAGGAATGAGGAGGTGATTGTGACTGAAAATATGATGGAAGAAGTGATGAGGAGGTGGGTCAGAGATGGTCGGCGGAGAATGTGGAGGGTGATGTAGGAACGGGAGACATCTGCACTTGCTATGTGTAAGGTAGCCGTCGTTGGTGGATACCAAGCGTATGCATGAGCGACAGCAACCAAAGCAGCGCATTGGCCGCATGATGCGCAAGTCTCCACATGCGAAGCAATGCGTGTTATCGGCCAGATGCGCTCGCCCAAATCGATGATTCACTACGTCCGCAATGCAGTATCAGATGGAACAATGACTGCCGATGGATGCAAGCAGTTCACTTTGAGTGATAGGTCTAAGCACTAGAACCTGATGGAGTCCCTGGGAGGAGCACAAACGTCGTCAAAGAAAGCACTCACTGCATTAAGCTACTTTTGGCGCCGACGTCAACTTACATGCTGGTCTGTAGTAAACCCCGAAACACACTCGATGTCAGTCCACCATGCCAACGCTGTAGTCAGTCGTCATGCAACTCCAAAACCAAACGCATAGCACAGCAAGCCAAATTGAGAACGCCCGGACTGACCTGTCGCGCACACGCTGGTGCGGACCTACCGTCTTCCCAACGCCTTCTTCCGCAACCTCGCAGACTCTTTGATCGTAGGGTAGGACCCATGTGGTTTTCCAGCCTCTTCGTGTCCGGAAGTGTAGATGATCAGTGAGCAGGGTCGACTACATCATCTTCGCCGCGCTCGATACCGGTGACTGCGGCACCAACCTGGTCGAGCGTATACTCAGTTCCCCCGGGACGATGGAAGGCGTACTTACTGAGCGCCGCCATCTTCTCCTCCAGCGACGTGGTGTTGTCATCGCACATCAGCTTGGTGACAACGTCTTTCGACTTCTTGGACTTCTTCTTCGAGCCGGTAGCAGGCTTCTCGGTCTCGATCGTGGCAGGCTGGGTGGCTGCCTCGGTCGTCGCGGATTTATCCGCAACGGGTGCATCGGTCGCGGCAGCAGCGACAGGCGCCGACACAGCAGGCACGTCAGTAGAAGTCGCCACAGTGTCGATGAGCTCACCGGTGATTGCAGCAGGCTCGTTCGCCTGCTCCCCACCTGCAGATGCAGACGTGCTTGCAGCGCGTGCTTTCTCCGCTAGCTCTCTCTCAACATCTTTGATAAGATCTGCGACGCTCTGGTCGACCTCAGCGGACGGTTGTTGCTGCCGACTTGGCGCCGGCTGTGGTCCGCGGTATGGCGGATACGGCCTGTCGTTGTTCAACGGAGGTGCCTGTCCTGTGTGCATACGCTGCATGCCATCGTGCGAGATCTTGGGTGGGTCAAAAGACGGACGCGCTGGAAGTCCCAAAGCAGGTGGAAGACTGCTCGGCTGTGGGGGACCGTTTGCCGGCGATGCTGGCAAGGGTCCATTATTCTGTCTGGGCCTGTGAACGGGACCGCCATACTGCGGTGGACCTGCCGGCTGGTGCTGCATGGGGGGGTAGCCTTGCTGAGGAGGGCCGTGGTAGGGTGGCATATTGACAGGAGAATATGCTTGAGGTTGAGGGAAGCCAGGCGACCAATTTTGGGGAGGCATACCTTGAGGTGGCATTCCTTGAGGTGGCATGCCCATAGGTGGACCGTAGCCCGGGTTAAACCCCGGCTGCCCAGGCATGGGATAGCCCTGTAGGCCTGATCCGGGGTAGCCGTGGGGACCTGGCATGGGATAGCCCTCAGGACCTGGAGGCGGGAAACCTGGCTGAGCGGGTGATTGTGCGGAAGTGGCCATGCCAGGAGGTGGGAAAGCGACGCCTGCGTGCATGTCGGGTGGCGTTGCTGATGCCTGAAAACTGTTAGCACCAGCACGTATGGGAAAGTCGTCCATGCGACTCACCTCGTGTTTGACGTCAGGCGTAGCACCACCCTGCTGCTTGAGAGCCTTTTCTGCAGCCCGCTTTGCCCTGTGCTCAGCGAGTCTCGCCTTCATCTCCTCAGGAGTCTCGATCTTGGCACGCTTCGCACCATTCGTGCCATTGACGGTACCCGGCGGAGGATTACCCGTCTTCGCCCTGTACTCCTGCTCCTCTTTGAAGAAGGCAATCTCGATCTTCTGATGATACTGAGCCAACAGCTCAGGCGGCATACCCTCCATTCCGAAGATCTCAGGCGCAGGCACAACATCGCGTCCGTCGACAGTGCAGTTCTCGATGCATGGCACTGTGGATTTGTGAACCTGTTGCTTGTGGACGACTAGGCCGTTCGCCGTGTTAAGACGACGGCTGCATTCATCACACTTGTAGTGCTTGGCTCGCTGGTGGGCGATGAGGTACGAGACATCGTCAAAGTCGCGCTCACAGAAGTAGCACCACGGACGCGCCTTGAGCTGTTCGAGGGTGGGCCTGATCCAGAGCGTCAGCATCGGCGCATCTACTATTCCTGTTGACGCTGTTTACTCACCTCGAGCGCTTCTTACTCTTCCCTTCTGGCATCGTTGCGGTGGCGATAATGACTTGCACGTCGTCGATGGAGTGTGGTCGAGGGTAAGGAACGGGGATGTAGTTTAAGCTTGTGTCTGGGAAGCGGCGGATCTTATCGCCGATGGCTCCACAATAAACTTTGCAGTATTTTGAGAGCACGCGAGCCTCGAGGCTTCACTTCCTCTTCCCTTGGGTAAGTCTATACACTACGTTTGCATCACTCGTACTCGACAGGATTGTATACTGACAGTCATAGATTTCACCATGAACGGCCACGCGACCAACGGCGACTCTGCGCACAGCGCTTCGAAAGCCCTCGAGTTGCTCAAGTCATATGAGAGCAGGGACGGCATCTCGGTGCACGATCTCATGGACGAGGCGAAGATGGGTGGCCTCACATACAACGACTTCCTCCTTCTCCCGGGCTACATCGGCTTCCCTGCTGCTCAGGTGGATATGACGAGCAAGCTCACCAAGAAAATCACTCTCAAAACGCCGTTCACTTCCTCACCCATGGACACTGTCACCGAGACAGATATGGCCATTCACATGGCACTGCTTGGTGGTGTGGGCGTCATTCATCACAACTGCTCGGTCGAGCAGCAGGCGGAGATGGTCAGGAAAGTGAAGAGATTCGAGAACGGGTTCATTCTGGACCCCATCGTTATAAGTCCGAAGACGACTGTCAGAGAGACGCGCGCGCTGAAGCAGCGGTGGGGTTTCGGAGGCTTTGCTGTGACAGGTAGGTCTGCTTGTGCTTCACTCGCCACTTCCACATGATGAACAACAATACATTAACTTTCGTTCAACCGTATGCTCGCGGCGAATATGCTGCGGGTGCTGGGGAGAAATCATATACCTGACTTTCCTTGTTACACAACCTTCGCCACTTGAACTTGCGACATGTGGACTGTGCTAATTTACGGAAAATAGAGTCAGGCAAGCTGCGCTCCAAGCTGGTCGGCATAGTGACACCCCGTGATGTTCAATTTCACCAAGACGCCGAGTCACCCGTAAGCGAAGTCATGAGCACCGAGCTCGTCACAGCGCCGGAAGGCGTCAATCTTCAAGAAGCCAATGAAATCCTCAGCAAGTCCAAGAAAGGCAAGCTGCCAATCGTGGATGCCAATGGTAATCTTATCGCACTCCTCTCCCGCTCCGATCTCATGAAGAATATCTCATACCCTCACGCTAGCAAGCTTCCCGGAACGAAGCAATTGCTCTCAGCTGCTGCAATCGGCACGCGACCACAAGACAAGGATAGGCTTAGTGCGCTCGTAGAAGCTGGTCTCGACGTCGTGATCCTCGACTCCTCGCAGGGAAACAGCATGTACCAAATCGAGATGATTCGCTGGATCAAGTCCGAATTCAAGGACCTGGAAGTCATCGGTGGCAACGTCGTCACACGAGAGCAGGCCGCAGCCCTCATTGACGCTGGTGTGGACGGTCTGCGGATAGGCATGGGTGCCGGCTCAGCCTGCATCACACAGGAAGTCATGGCCGTGGGCCGCCCGCAAGCAACCTCCGTTTTCCGTGTCTGCGAGTTCGCTTCTCGGTTCGGTGTGCCCTGTATAGCAGACGGTGGCATTCAGAATGTGGGGCACATCGTCAAGGCGCTCTGCCTAGGCGCCGGGACGATCATGATGGGAGGGTTGCTGGCTGCTTGCACCGAGTCTCCCGGCTCGTACACAATCGGCGAGGATGGTCTGCGGAGGAAGGTCTACCGAGGCATGGGCTCAATCGATGCCATGGAAGACAAGGCTGCCGGCGGTGCCACAGACAAAGCTGGCAACGTCGCCAAGAACGCAGGCACAGCACGCTACTTCTCGGAAGGCGACAAGTTGCTTGTTGCGCAGGGTGTGTCAGGGAGTGTGCTCGACCGAGGCAGCATCAACAAGTTCTTGCCATACCTGTCGGCAGGTGTACAGCACAGCTTGCAGGATATCGGATGTAAAAGTATCGCGGAGCTTCAGGAGGGCGTCAAGGCAGGTGAGGTCAGGTTCGAGTACCGGACTGCTTCGGCGCAGCTTGAGGGTGGTGTCAGTGGGTTCGCTGGGAGTGTGGAGAAGAAGCTATATTCTTAGGGTTTAGAAAAGCATGGCTGGTGGTTGTAACGATTGTACGCCTCGCGATAGACGGCTCTGGCACGCAAGACTGCATTCTTAGTGGCCGTTGATGTGCACATGTATTTAAGCTGGGGAAGGCCGAATTCGGCTACCCAATTTGGTCCAGCACGCCATATCATGTAAGGTAGCGTGGGTAGTTTGCCGTGTACCTTACCGTTCACACTCTACAGAGAGATTGATCGTTACTCAGCAATTGTAATTCCCACAATACATAGATCGGAATAGTCGATCATGGGACAGGCTGAGAGTTGAGACTGCGTTGTCAGATCGTTCAGCATGGCTGTCAAAGACAAGTCGGTCTCGTTCAGTGACGAGCCACCAAAGACCTCGAAGAAGCGCCTAATTCTCAATGCCTTCGTAGAAACATGTAAGCGACATGGTCAGCTCCGGAATGGACGTTGCTAATCTCGCACAGGCTCCGGCCACCAAAGTCCTGGTCTCTGGAAACACCCCGATGACCAGTCTATGAACTTCAACGATGTCAAGCACTGGGTCAACCTCGCCAAGCAGCTTGAGGCAGGCGGCTTCCAAGGCATGTTCATCGCGGACGTACTCGGTGGCTACGATGTCTACTCATCCTCGCTGAAGCCGGCAGTTGCGTCTGGTGCACAATGGCCTGTCAACGAGCCACTTGCGATGGTCTCGGCTATGGCGGCTGCTACGGAGAGCTTGGGGTTTGGAGTGACTATATCGACGAGCTATGAGCAGCCGTATCATTTGGCGAGGAGGCTGTCGACTGTGGATCATCTGAGTGGTGGGAGGTGAGCTGATCCGACCACTTATCCCAGGATCTCGCTAAACCTCAATCAGACTCGGATGTACGTACATGCTGCAATGACACCCGCAACAGACCGCTCACGGACGAACAGGGAACATTGTAACCGGTTATTTAAACAGTGCGTCGCGAAACCTTACAAACGGCGCAGACCAGCTCGAACACGACGAACGCTATGCAAAGTGCGAGGAGTACATGGAAGTCATGTATAAGCTCTGGAACTCATCCTGGCGTAGTGATGCCGTAAAGCTGAACCGAGAAACGGGCATCTACACAGACCCTTCTCTTGTTCGAGAGATCAATCATAAGGGCAAGTACTACACCGTACCTGGCCCACATATCTGCCAGCCGAGTCCGCAGCGCACGCCGGTCATAATGCAAGCGGGGACAAGTCGAGCTGGAAAAACGTTCGCAGCTCAGCATGCCGAAGGGATCTTTGTGTCTGCCCACAGTACCGCAGGTGTGAAGAAGTCTATTGCAGAGATCCGAGCACAAGCA
>JAVRRP010001300.1:0-10233 GCA_036872775.1 Oleoguttula sp. CCFEE 5521 | reverse complement strand
ATGCCGGAGATAATGTCTCTCTTCGTGTACCAGTCTTCACGTCGCCAGCTACTCACAGACCTCATGCAGCGATTCGAGCACGCTAGCACGCGCAAGGAGTCGCTAGCAGATCACACTCACGATGACGAAGAAACGAAGAGCAAGCACGAGACTGCCGCGAAGCACGCCGACAACTTGCTCGAAGCTGTCAATGCGGCTGACGAGCAGGTCAAGAAGCTGGAGTACTGGTCTGACATCAAGTCCATGGCGCACGAGGGGCAAATTCTGCACGCTACGGACAGTGTGCACTGGGACGAGAAGAAGTGGCAAGGGCTTGACCTTGCTGCCGCGTCGCACGATCAGGAGAGCTTTAAGAGTAAGCAGCATCCCAGCGAGCCTCCGCCAGAGCTGCACAAGCATCCTGAGCATGTCGATGAGAAGCCAATGAATGGGAAGGCGAAAGTGCAGAGTGAGAGCGATGAGACGGACGCAGGCTACATCACGGCTGCTTCGCAAAATCCAGCTGTCAATGGTGCGAAGAGTGCTATGAAAGTCCCGGAGACCGAGTCTGAGACAGAAAAGTTCGAGACGCCTGCCGAGACGCCGGCGCCCTCGGTCAAAGGGAGGAGTAAAGCGAAGTATGCTACCCTTGATGGCGTGGTGGAGGATGATGAAGACGACGAGCAGCTTGACGGACTTTCGCTTGAGGAAGTGAAGGAAGAGCAGCGGTCTGGAGAAGTCTACTCGGACGCTCTGGAGTCTTCTGCTGAGGAGAGCGCTGGCACCGAGAAAGAGACGTCAGTCGAGGTTGTGATGCCAAAGGGCATCGACGCAGACTTTGGGCAGGATCCTGTGATCATGGAGTAATTGAGTGCGTTTGACTTGGGTTTAGCATGGCGTTATGGGCGTGTAGAAAGTACTGCATGAGTGCATGGATCAAGCATACGCGGGTGCATTGCGAAGCATACGAGGGGTCAGCGACTGTATGGTAGCGATACACAGCATAGCGAGTATATAATCATTACTGTGAAACCACTTTACAAGAATATCATGTCGCAATACAGTACCCATTGTGTTGTCTTCATGGCCATCGAGCGAAGCCCCCCACTGAACCCCCACCACAACAGTCGCGTCCCACTTCACGCGTCTTAATACTATAATTATCTGCTACTAAGTAACCGACCACTCACTTGCATGCACGCACAATGTTGCGCACAACAACATGAGCACCACCACCCCTCCCACGCGCCTCGACTCCGCCCTCTCCTCCCTCCTCTCGCGCCTCATCCCCGACCGCCTCCCCCACGAAACGCAAGAACAAGCTGACGCCCGCTGGGAAGCTGCCAATGACCGCGCAAGAAGTCTCATAAATAGTGCGGCGGATGCTGAGGCGGATGAGGGTAGTGATGGGAGGTGGGAGGATGTGGAGTTTGTGGCTGAGGAGTTGAGGCGACGAATGAGGGACGAGGGGGACGATGATGGGGAGGAAAGGGCGCAGAGGCTGGGCGGGTTGGTGGAGCGACTGCAGGTGCAGAAGGTGTTGGGGAGGAAGGGAGGAATATTGTGGTTTCTTGGACGGGTTGCGGAGGATATGAGGCGGGAAGAGGAGGGTGGGAAAGGGAATGAGGGGGAGAGGTTGCTGGGCATGCCGCGGAGTCGAGGGATGGGAAGTCCACGGGCGAGACCTGTAGGGGAGCGGGCGACGGGGCCGCGACCGCAGGAGGCCAGCGTGGGCGCGGAGCAGAAAGATGATATAGCGAATGGGCGCGTTGAGCAGGGTGGCGGTCCGACAGAGGCAGCGCTAATGAGGGGCCTACCTTTCACATTACAAGGGTTATCGTCTACGAACCTGGTCTTCGAAGACGATGTGTCGCTCAAGCTGCCACCTACATTGCCTGTGCCGATGATCGCTCTACTGCATGCGCTTGCGGAGCCTGCGTTGCTGTATAGGTCACTTGCAAAATTCGCGGAAAAGTCAGAGACTGGTGGGCTGGTGAGCCAAAGTCTGCAATCTGCTATCGGTATGGAGCTGCGCTCGTACCTGACTCTAGTCGCACAACTCGAGGGCCAGATCAGGAGGGCACTGCTATCTGTGGACGATCAGGCGCCAAAGGGCGGACTGGGCAAGACTGGCGTTACGCTCAAGCGGCTTGTGGTGTGGACGCGAGATGCGACTATCGCTCTGCGGCTAATGAGCCTGATCGTTGAAAGCTCGCGAGGCAAGAAAGGCGGAGAGCTGATCAGCTGCATACACGATTATGCTACCTCGCATGGCGATCCTTTCGTTCATACCTTTGCTGAGCGACTCCTCGGCAACATCATGAAGCCCTTCTACAGCATGCTCCGACGTTGGGTCTATGATGGTGAGCTAGAAGACCCATACCAAGAGTTCTTTGTGCACGAAAACAGCGATAACGAAGATGGCATGGGACCTGGCGCAACAAGCGTCTGGGAGCATAAGTATGCCCTGAAACCTGCAATGGTCCCCAGCATAATGACACCAGACTTCGCCAACCGCGTCTTCCTGATCGGCAAGTCTCTGAACTTCATCCGCTACTCCTGTGCCGACTCACCTTGGGTCGAGTCACACTCCCTCACTTCGTCTCGCGAGCTCAGCTACGGTGACACAGCGACTCTCTCTTCAAGCATAGACACCGCCTACACAGCTGTCATGGCCCGTCTGCTTTCACTTATGGAAACGAAGTTCGCACTATTCACACACCTGACAGCTCTGAAGAAGTATCTCCTGCTCGGCCAAGGCGACTTCATAGCTCTGCTCATGGAGTCGCTAGCAGACAACCTCGACCAGCCAGCAAACTCCCAGTATCGTCATACACTCACCGCGCAGCTCGAACACGCTATCCGCAACTCCAACGCCCAGCACGACAACGCTGATGTGCTCCGCCGCTTAGATGCCCGCATGCTCGAGCTCAGTCACGGCGAGATCGGATGGGATGTCTTCACGCTTGAGTATCGGATCGACTCACCACTAGACGTCATCGTCACGCCCTGGGCAAGTAAGCAATATCTAAAAGTGTTCAACTTTCTGTGGCGCGTCAAGCGTGTGGAGTTTGCGCTAGGCACAACATGGCGGAAATGCATGACTGGCGCTCGTGGTGTGTTGGCCGCTGTGGACGACAAGCTGGGCGCTGACTGGAAGCTTGCCAGGGGCGCCATGGCAGAGATGATACATTTCGTGGACCAGCTGCAATGGTACATCTTATTCGAAGTCATTGAAGCAGGCTGGGAGGGGCTGCAGAAGAGCATACGGAAACCGGACGCGACGCTGGACACGCTTATATCGGCGCATACGGCGTACTTGAAGAGCATCACGCGGAAAGGCTTGCTTGGGGGAGGCGCGATTGACTTCCCTACGCAACTGCACGAGCTGCTGAAACTCATGCTCTCCTACAAAGAGGCCGTCGACGCCCTCTGGTCCATTTCCATCGATGAATTTGGCCGGCGACAGGAACGAGCCGCGAAAATCGAGACACGCACCAAGGCTGGCCGCTGGGGCCTCACGGAAGCAGACGACGACGCATCTTCCCTTAGCACGCGGTCTCCTATCCCCGCGCTGCTGTCTATGGGTAGCAGCAAGCCGCTGGACGAGCACGCTGTGCTTGAGACTTTGCGCCAAAGACTGAAGAGCCTGAGAGGCGACTTCAGGGCAAAGATCACGGTGCTGCTGGGTGACTTGCGGGATCAGCCGGATACGGATATGAGATTCTTGGGGGTTGTGATGAATTTCAATGATGTTTACCAGCCGGCTAGGAGGCGGCGGGCTCCTGGAGGTAAGACGAAGGGGTGAAGGGAAAATCAGGGTCCGAGGATTGATGAATTATGATAACCCCATGAGGGTCAAGACACCGAGTAGAGTGATCTTGTTGAACGGCGTGCCCAGTGTCGTCCAGCGCCGTGCTCTGAGCGCTTCGGTGCGAGTCAGTGACTACGAAGGCGGAGATGCGGAAGACCACTGCCGGGTCAGTTGCACGTGCTGTCCTTGATAGAACAACAGCGGAGAGCAGATGAGCAGATTCCGGAGGAGAGCGCCCTGATAGAGATGGCGCCAGATGAGCAGGCTCAACGATGTCACTCCGTGAGATGGCCCTCCGCATCACGCTGAAAGACCAAGTGCGGAGCTCTCTATTGGCGAGCAGAGCTAACAATTGATACTCGCTTCTCTCCGATACTTTCAGGAGATGCCTACGCTACTGACCATGGACTCACACCAGTGAGACGCTTGAGAGACGCTCTGGAGAGAGGCCTATGCTCTACGGTGCAATCGACGCAGATGCTTGGTCTCTCATAGATACAGTAGCCTGGTCCCTCGTAGTCGCAACCATACTCATAGAAGCATGACCTACATTTCAGATAATTGGAGATCCGGCGCTACCACTTGACGTGATTTCATAGATCTCCGTACGTTCCTCTCCGTACCCCACTTGCCGTCGAGTCTACCAATGACCCTTCGGGCCCTTTGTCGCCAGCTTCAACAGAACAGGGAAGTTAGGCGTTCCGTAGCCAGTCACAGGATCTACAAGTCACGTCTGATCAGCAGAGCCCTTCCAAATGACAACAACAATAGAGCCACTCACCCCATCCAGGTGTAGCGTTCCAACTAGCATACGGCACAAAGGGTGTCTTCAGTCCGCTGTAGATGTCTTTCCCGGTACACCCAGTAGACCCACCATCGACGATATCCGTCAATCCTTTATAGCCCTCTGAGTAGATCCAAGGGTTCAAAAAGCCCAACACTGGCTTCCCGGCCTTGAGTCGATACGCGTTCAACAACGCCACTACTCCAGCAAAGGCTGGAGAAGACGCTGAGGTCCCACCAACGAGGATCTCTTTCTGCGTATCGACTACGTGGAATCTATAGGACTGAGCTGCCACATCAGGGAAGCCGCGTCCTGCTGGGTTATAAAGCCCTTGCCAGCGTGAACCAAGAATGTTGAGGTATCGTCGAACCGCGGTCTTCTGGTATGCGGGTGTGGGCCAGGTATCGGAGAAGCCGCCCGATGAAAACGAAATGGCGCGCTCGGGCTTGACACGATAAGTGCCGCCGACGCTTGTCAGGTAGGGACAAGCGGCTGGGAAGATGGGAAGGAATCGTGTCGTGTTCTTGCCGTCGTTTGTTTGGCAGGCTGAGCCGACGCCTGTGTCGCCACTGGAGACTTGAGCACGGTCAGTATGGGGCGTCTTTGAAGTGATGAGGTGACATGGCACGGGAGCCAGAGTGACGATGCTTCGAGCGATGGTGTTCCGGTGATGGGGCGTCAGTGATGGAGTGTGAGTGATGGGGCGTGAGTGATGGAGCGTGAGCAATTGAGCGTGAGTGTTGGGGCGTGAAGTGTTGGGGCGTGAAGTGGCGAAGTGTGAAGGAGTCTGGAGTGAAATTATAAGGCTTGAAGTGATATTCATTCAGAGTGAGTGATGGACGCTCGTGTCATTGGGCTTCGTCTGATGGGGCATTGTCTGACGAATCGTGAAGCGACCACACTCGGGTCAAGCAGGAAGCGAAGGAGGGTTGATACACTTACAGAGTACGCTCACGCCACGAGCACCAAGCTGACCAAACATGTTGCACACCTTCTTCCGGTAGGCCAATGGCACAGACTGCTCATCCTCGCCATACGAAGTCGAAATAGTATGTGGTAGGTCACGGTTGGGCTGTGCGAGCAGATACGTAAGTGCGTCGAGATACGGCTCGTTCTGACCAGGCCCTTCAGGCTGATCGAGAACGGGCAATAGTGGACCCAGTCCTGGTGTTGAGTATGCTTTGATAGGTACGGGGTAGCCAATGGAGAGGATGTATTGCGCGTCCAAGTTGGCTTCAACACTGTCCTCCGTGGAGTTCTGATCAAAAGGACCGCCATTGATGCTTTGTGTGGCGAACGTTGTTCCTACTGCGTATGGGGCGTATTCGGCTTCAAATGTGGCGAGGTCTTTGAACCTTGGGATCTCGCCTAGGAAGTTGTTGAAGGCAGCGAAACCACTCTTCTTTGGGTTCAGATCTGGGGTCTCTGGCATACCATAAAGATCTTTTAAGCAATCTGGCGTGATCGTTGCGTTGCACGCAGTTACGTTGAGTCCCGTGCCTGCAGCACCGATTACGTGAACGTCGATGACTTGATTCATCTGTGGCTTGATCTGGCCAAAACGCGTCGTCGGTTGGACCATATCGATGAATTGATGAAGTTGTTCCGGAACGGAGTAGTGCAGGGTCCTGATCTTGTCCTGCTTTGAGTACTTATTGCGGTAAACCTCGAATTTGGTGTTCAGCAGTGATTCGGCTTTGTCCACAATTGTGATAAAGTTGATCCATTCGCCATCATCAACGATCTCGTCGATGCCGGCGCTTTGTAGCCAAGTCACAACCGACTCGGTCGCTACGGGATGCGGCCGCAGCATTGCCTTGAGCTCATCGCGTTTCAGATGTTTTCCGTAGCTTGCGTGCTCAGGTGTCGATATATCATACAACGTTGGTTCAAGGAGACCAAGGCCTTCGTTAGGCGAAGACAATGCAATGCGGAAGTGTACGCGTTGATTGCTCGGTGGTCTGCCGATCGATGTCCATCCTTGAGGCACGCTCGTCAACGATTCCATGACATCGCTCGTGGCAGCCGCCGAGGCGCCTACTAGGCCGGCGAGAAGACCGTACGAGATCTTCATGTTGCTTGAATCACAAAGGGACACAAAGAAGTAGGTTGAGAAGAAAACGCATTGTTCAATGCAAGGGACTCGAGGAATCTATACTTACCGCCTGCGATCGATCAATCGCGACATCGATCGACAGCCGACGCGGAGTCGACGACTTGAGGTGCAGTATCAATGCGCAGTTCCTGCAAGAGTTCGATATGCCCAGACAATATGGGCCATGTCGTGCATGCACCTATGCCCCGTGTAGAAGGTCTGCGACCCGCGCTAAGTGCTGCCAAGCCGCGCATACAATGCCAATGCGAGTCTTGACAATGTTATGGGGCGGCCAAGGACGCATGGCGGCTTAGTATCGGTCGGTGATGCACATTGAAGTGATCAATGGCGACGGTAAACAGTGTACAGGTGATGAGGGAAGCCATGCTGGTCCGTTCCATGAAGGTCCGTTGATGACGATCGAGGGTATGTAGGACAACCTACGCTGCGCCGCGATGATGCACATGTAAGTGCGGTACCGACATGTCAGCGAAGGAGACTACAGATTGTCACCTCAACGCATGATTCTAGTGGCCTGGGATCTGGAGCCTAGGGCATGAAAAGGGCCAGAAGTGTCGGTTTACACGACGATGGAGTATATCTCAGCTCGGAGAAATGTGACATCGCGGATGGACTGCAAACACCTTGCACTACAGTACCTTACACTCTAATCAAGGTAGATGATCACGGTCGATATCGCAGGGTCTGAGAATCGGTTCAATATCCAACGTTATACACTACACATGACTCCCCTTCTTACGCGAGGTCTGGTGGGAGACCAAATACTTTCAGCCCTCGCTGTGCCGACCACGCTATGCAACACCAGACCCCGAGTAGAAAACGCCCATATGCCCGTTCAGCATCCGTACAAATCGTAAATCGCATTTCCATTGCTTCCAAACACACCGAAGCTGGGTGAGGCGCTGTAGTCCTGGTAGGCATACCAGAAGATGTGTATCGAGTTGAACGCCTGGCAAGCCACGGATCGCCAGTATGTTTGAGCGTTCTGCACGGAGGCCACCGCGGCTCCGCTATTGGGACCGCTCACGGGCCAGCCAGTCTCGGTCACCCAGACCCACTTGCCGGGGGAGACGGCGTTGACTTGGTTGCGCGTGGCGGTGACACTGTTCCAAAAGACGGCAGAAGCGTCCGCAATAGCGGCGTTCTGGAAGTAGGGGTATCTGCACGTAGTCGTCAGCACATTACACGCACGTTTGCCCAAGACGAACAGTCACTCACCCATCAAGTCCAATGAAGTCAGAGGCAGTGATCACCGCCTTGTTGTTGTTGTCCACCCAAGCGGTCCAAGTATCCACATGCCCGACTTGGGCCTGCACACCCATAGCGCGCACCATGCCCCTGACGTCGTAGATCTGCTGCGCCAGCGCACTCGCCGATGTGTCTCCACGGTACAAGTCCTCGCTGCCCACCGAGATCGCGATGATCCAATTCGACCCATGTGCATTGATGGCGGCTTGCAGAGCGTTCTTCTCATTCGTGAAGTGCGTAGCATCTTCCGCCCACACGCCCACGAGAATCTGCGTGCCAGTCGCTATTGCTGCGGGCACGGCATTTGCAAGTGTGTTGCAGTCGTTCGAGGCGTACAGACGGACTGAGGTGATGTGTTGAGGGAGGCCAGCCAGCTTCTGGAAGGCTGTTGTCCATTGGGCGGTGGTCTTGCAAGAGCCGTCTGGGTTATTGGCGCCGACATTGAAGCCTTTCCAGTAGGCTGTAGTGAAAGGAATGCTGGCCGCAAGGGCTGTAACGATAGTGGAAAAACGCATTATGCTGACTCTAAAGGATGTCGCTATAGATTAAATTGATGATCGCTCAAAAGTTTCGGATAAGAAAGCGAGTGTTTGCTTAATTATGATACAAGACGAATATGCAGAACCAGAAAGATGATGAGATATTAATGATACCGAATAGAAGAATAATATTGTCTTGTACTAGAAGCATCATTCACCCGACCGCATGCGTTCACGGCCGGGGGTGCTCGCCGTGGTGCAGGGTGCTAGGGCATCATTGGCTAATGTAATGGTTATTTCGAGATTCGCCTGCAGATCATCGTATTGCGTCGAGGCCGGCACGCGGACAGATGACGACCTTCACGGAGGTTCCGTGGACGCATTCTGATCTGATCACACTGCTGCTCTCTGATGAAACAAACGATCTCGGGCGCTGGTGTTGAAATGCGGAGTGCCTCCGCGAAAAAGAGCCCTGCCTGCGAAGAAAAGAATATCAAGCGTGTGCCAAGCCTTGGAAAGGACCCTTGGCTCGCACCTTCCGAAGCCATATCTACTCATCACCCTCTTTCACATGCATACGAGTACGGCCTAGGGCTTTGCTGCTCTTCCCGAGTTGTTTCTGTGGTTTATCCTCAATCCGTAGGAGTTTCTTCCAACAGAGATTGATCATGACGCATCAAGTGGGCCGAGGGTCGTCCTAAGACGTCTCTTCACTGCCGAAGGCGGCTCGATAGCTGATGACACCCTGAGAAAGCCTACTACTTTGGCCTTTCGTAGGGGCTTCAGCGGTCGAGTCCTGGCAATAAGACCGTGTTATGCTACCTGAGATCGTGGCTCCGACGTAGCCGTGTTCGGCAGCTCTCCATGTTCTTCAACACACATTTGGAAGACCACAGATCCGACTACAGCGACAAGTAGATGAGTGAAGACTGGCAACAGCACAAGAAGTGCAGTCAAATTCGAGCGTCATCCTTCCAAAGTCAATCTTCCAATCGTCAGCCTCGTTTTTGATCTGGCAGATATCGGGGTGCATATGGGATTGCCACGAGTGGAATCTAACGCCAACTTAGTCCTCGGCCAGAGGCTAACGATTTTGTCGACAGCTACTTGCTACCGGCGCAAGTTGCATGAATACAGGTGTGATAACGATGTTGGCACGTGAAGCGGCGCTGTTCTGCAGATGCCCGCCATCGAAATTTGCCACACACTCTGCTGCACTTGGAATTGATGTAATGAGAGACTGTGGCCATGTTTCACACTGTCAGTGATGTGGTGCGGTAGCACTGGCTTTTAGTGTTCAGCGGTGATACGACAGCGCCTCTGTGTTTGTCAAAAATACATGTCAAGTCCCAACTACGTCCTCGACTTCCCAAACTGCCTCGCTGGCACCCTTGCCTGGAATAGCTCATCAAGCTCAGCATAAGTCAGGCCCTTCGTCTCGGGCAGGCGGAAGTAAGCCCACACGAAGCAAAGCGCAGTCATGCCCGCCCAGAAGAAGCCGACGTATGAGCCCCAGTTCCAAGCTCTGTTGTTTCTAGTTGAGGTCAGCAAACACAGTGAGGTCTGATTCAATGGGGCTACTTACAGCATGTAAGGCGTCAGCACGCCAGTCCATATACATGTTACGTTGTACATGTTCCGCGCAATGACCGTGGTCTTGTGGCGGAGGCGGGAGGAGGAGACTTCGGGAACAATGACGTCTGCCCTAAGGTCAGTAAAGGCAGGGTGCAATGGAAGGAGGGCGGCTCACAGGTCAGCGGTCCAACAGTCGAGTCGTAGATAAACGTGAAGATCAACAGGAACGCGCCAGCTG
>JAVRRP010001299.1:0-10241 GCA_036872775.1 Oleoguttula sp. CCFEE 5521 | reverse complement strand
GATAGCCGGGGGCGCGGTGTCTAGGGCGCGGCCGCCGTGGTTGGAGAGGATTATCGCTTGGACTTGGGGCGTGTGGCGCGAGGCGAGGTGAGCGTCTTCGTGGGTTTGGATCCCCTTGAGCACTATGGGGAGGTGCGTGTGTTTTGCTAGCCAGGGGAGCGTGGTGCGCCAGGTTAGGTCTGGGGCTGTGCCTGCGAAGAGGGATTTACCTACACCCCCCGCCGCAGTCTCGGCGCGGGATTCGGCTGAATCGGGCGTGCTCGTCAGCGCGGAGGGGGATGGGAGCGAGGCCGCGACGTTGGAGCTGCGTTCATCGTGTTCTCGCTTGCCGGGCACGGGCGCGTCGAGCGTGAGGCAGATGAATTTTATACTTGGCAGGGCGTGGATTCGTGCGAGCATGGCTTCGGATTTCGAGCGCGTGGTTTGCACGTAGAGCTGCCAGCCGAAGATTTGGCCTGGAGGCGCGTTGGCGACAATCTGCTCCGGCGTCTGACTAGCGTTGTTGCTGATGATTTGGAGCGCGCCGTATTTTGCTGCTGCGCGCGCGATGCCGGCTTCGCCATCGGGGTGGCCTAGTCGAGCCATCGCGGCGGGGGACACGAAGAAAGGGACCTGCAACTTATACTTTCCTAGTAAACTGATGGAGGGGTCGCAGAGCGTGCAGTCGATGAAGATCCGGGGCCGGAGCAGAATCTGCCGGTATGCTGTGTTGTTGTGGGATTTGGTGTGCAGGTCGTCGCCGGCGGAGAAGTAGTAGGACCAAGCCTTTTTGCTGAGTTTCCGAGTCGCGAGACGCTCGATGTCGTCGAGATTTAGACATTGCTCCACGGTCTCGGGTTTCCACTCATCGTCTTGCGGATGCCCTTGCTTTCCTCCAGCCTCCGCTTTCGCCTGCTTCACGACCTCCCTCCCTACCTCCACTGCCTCTTCTTTCGGCATCGTGGCCAGATCTATGTGGCCTAGCAGAGCTTCTGTCGGTAGGGAACTCTCGAGCGTTCCTTCAGGGTGCACGGGGTCGTATTCGGATGTTGCGTCTGTGCCGGCAAGTTGCAGGATAATCTTGGTGCCGCCTGGGTGGGAGGAGAGGAAGGACGTGACGTCCCAGACTTGATTGTAGAGGATTACCCAGCAGGAGGAGGCGGATTTGTGGAGCTGGACTTCGGCGTAGGGGATGGTGCGCATGATGGAGGTCTTGATTACGAAGATTGGGAGCAGGAGAAAAGGAACAGAGACTCTCCGGACGAACAGCAGGGGAATTGAGAGGAAATGGCTTACCGTAAGATCGCTCAAGGGAAGTCTGTCGCAGTATCGAGATGTATTGGCGGATGGCGATGCAGCTACCCGAGTCTTGGGTGCGTTGAAGTCACTTCGGGGGAATGAGGTCCGAGTGAAGGCAAATGCCGACAGTTGCCGAAAACGTACAACAGTGCTCTCCGTGGAGGCAGGAATATCTGTCGAAAGTTGACTCGTGATGACTCGTATAAGACCTCACCAGTGCCGCCCGACCTTCCGAGCGTTGCCGCAGACTCTTCATACTCATTGATCTCGTCCTCCCTAAGAGGCCCTCGGTCCTCGCTGATTGTCTCACTGACTCCCGCCCGGAAACTCATCCTCCAACCTCAACCTTGCACTAACATTCATACTCATCAACTCCTGCACCAGCAACTTCGCCGCATACGGAATGGTCATTCTGACCATCCCCCCCGTAGCCTGGCAACTTTGGCACCACCCGTGATACCCCATCAACCCGCACTTCTCGCAGATATCCACATCATGCGCGTCAGAGCTCAGCATCAACCGCTCGAGCAGCAGCTGCGAAGCACCATAAGCGATAAGACAATCGCGTTCCATTTCTCCTAAGCGAAGCCCGCCGGCTCGAGAACGACCTTCGGTGGGTTGGCGCGTGAGCACGGCGCGTGGGCCGGTGGAGCGAGAGTGCATTTTATCTTGCACCATGTGCTTGAGCTTCTGGTAGTAGATAGGGCCGAAGAAGACGTAAGCTGGTAGAGGCTCGCCAGTAATGCCAGAAGTGATGTAGTCCTTGCCGGAGTACGAGAAGCCGTGCTTGATCAGAATGTCACCCATGTCCTCCACTTTGCTCCCGCCGAACGCAGTGCCGTATTGTTGTGTGCCTGTCAAGACGCCGGCTTTTCCAGACACGAGCTCGAGCATTTTGCCCACTGTCATGCGCGAGGGGAAGCCGTGTGGGTTCATGATTATGTCGGGGACAATGCCGCGGTCGGTGAAGGGCATGTCTGCTTGCTCGGCGAGGATCCCCACGACGCCTTTCTGCCCGTGGCGGGAGGAGAATTTGTCGCCTATCTCCGGCCGGCGGGTTTGCCGCGTGAGGATCTTAAAAAGAATCTGGTTTTGCTCGTTGCGTGTAGCCATGACTTTGTCGACGTAGGCTGGATCAGGAAGTTTGTAAGACATGTGCGCTTTGGCCCAGGTCTGCATCTTGGGGTTGATGGAGCGGTATTGGTCTATGGGCGTTTCTTTCAGCATGTAGTTGTCGCCTTGCTCGAGCTCAACGCCGACTTCGGCTACGCCGTCTGTGCCTAGCTTTTCGTGCTTGGGGTTCGTGGGGTCCTTGTCTGCCATGCGATCATTTGCGCCGTTCCCGTAGGACTTCAAGGGCATGCTAGTCTTCTTGTAGACCTGGCAGCGGCCGAAGCCACGATCGCAGGAGGCTTTGTTGAGGACGAGAGCATCTTCGATGTCGTAGCCGGAATAGGACATGACTGCTACTGTAGCATTCTGTCCAGCTGGCAGCTTGTCATACTTGACTAGCTCGATCGTCCGGGTGCTGACAAGCGGCTTCTGCGGGTACACCATGAGGTAGAGGATCGTGTCTATTCGCGTGGTCTGGTTATATGCAATGGCACCGATAGCCTGTTTGCCCATAGCACACTGGTATGTGTTTCGAGGAGACTGATTGTGGTGAGGGTATGGGATTAGCCCAGCCACTGCGCCTAATATCGTGAAGGGCTCGATCTCGAGATGTGTTGTATGTCGATCGAACTTCTCCTCATAGATGGCAATATTGGAGTCGTTCTCCTCGTTTACGTCAAGATACTCGACAATGCCTCTGCTCAGGGCATCGTCAAAGTCCATCGTTCCCTTCCGCAAAGACTCAAGGAAGCGCACAGTCAATCTTGACTTGCCCTTCTCCACCACGATCAGTGGCCGACAAATTCGACCCTCATCTGTTGCAATATGTAAGCCATTGTGGTGGTGATTGATGTGGATGCTGACGAATTCGGATATCCTTCCCATGCGTCTGAACCTGCGGAAGCCGACTAAGAATTGCTTCGGCGAGCGAGTGACAGCCATTGGCGTGCCGTTCAGAAAGATCATGTATGAGCCATCGCCGTAGATCTCCTGTCCAGCTGTTGTCGTCACGTCTTCTGCACCCAATGTGAAGACCACGGTCCGGATCGGTCCCTCCTCGTCAGATGTAGTGATGTGTGTCATGAGTGCCAAGTTCTTTACCAGCCCGCATGCCTCACCTTCGGGCGTGTCAGACGTGCACAGCATTCCAAATTGCGAAGGCTGCAAAGCACGAGGTCCAGAGACCTTCCTCGTCTTCTCGAATTGTGATGAGATTCGAGTCATCATACCCAGTGCACTGATGTAGCTCAAGCGACTCAGTACATGTGTAACTCCAGCACGATCCATACGGAAACGCTTCAAGCTCCAGTTGCCAGTCGATATTGCTCTATCCAGTCCGCCAGTGATCCGGCTTTCGAACGATCGAATGTGGTCATTCGGATCGAACTCCTTGGTCGGGTTGAGCTTCTTCAGCGTTTTATCCATGCTGCGCTTGATATGTGAGACGAACTCCTTGAAGAGATCCTCAAACAGGATCGACAACATTTGTCCAGCCAGCTCGAGTCGTTTGTTCCCGACATAGTCGCGATCGTCGATCAGCTTGGGATTGTTCATCACCTGCAGCACACGCCGTGACATGAACGCTAGGTAGAGTGCTTTGGCCCGGAAGTTGAGGTTCTGCACTTCAACATGCGGTATGATCGTCTGCGCAAGCTTATCAAGCGCTTGTTGCTTAGGCGTCTTCTCTGACTTGAGTCTGCCATAATTGTTCTCCTTCCTGATCTTAGTGGCAATGAAGTCCAGTGCCTGCTCCTGAGTATGTACACCATATAGCGATGCAATCTCAAGATTTGGAGCGAACATGTCTTGATACTCCGAGTCCTGTCCAGCGCAAAGCAGCAGAATCTCGTGATCAGCCTGGACGCCCATAGCCTTGAGTGCAATGGCTATGGGAATATCCTCGACAAAGGAGTTGTGCTTTAGTACGAGCAGGTCCGTTTTGAGCGGATTCTTCTTGCTTGCAATGATGTATGTCTTGGTCTTGACATTCGCTGTGTGGCTGGTGACAGATGCCTGGATGACACCTTTGAACTCTTCGACGATCACTCGATTCTTGCTCAGCTGCTCCTGCACGAGGATCACCTTCTCGGTACCACGGACGATAAAGTAGCCTCCAGGATCGACAGCACACTCATTCAGAAGTCCCATCGCAGCCTCTGATCGTCCGTTGAGAACGCACTTGGCACTCCGCAACATCATCGGCATGCGTCCGATCAAGACATCCCGTCGCTTCGTCTTGCCAGTAGATCGCGGATAGATGTAATCGACATATATCGGTGCAGCATATGTCATGTCTCGCAGTCGACATTCGTTCGGCGTGACGTTGCTGTCACGATGACCACCGATATCATCCTCTGGTCGATTGGGTTCGCCAATCCGGATGTCGGTGAATTCGATGTACTTGCTCGGATTCGATTCACTGACAACAAGCGAGTTGGCTTGGACAATCTTCCGGAGGTCGACATCGGTGAAGTAGTTGTACGAGTCGACGTGCTGCTTGACAAGACCTTTCACTCGGAGAAAGGCAGGGAGGAGGTTCCATTTATCTCGAGCGGTGTTAATTGGGTCCGTGAGCGACTTGCTGTAGTAAAATGGCCGGAGAAGAGCATCCATATCGTCCATCGGCGCCTTCTTGAGGCCGGGTTCTTTGCGGGGCGGAGGTTCATTGTGAGCGCTTGTGACTGTGACTTTCGCAGCGGCTTGCGTACTGGTCTTGGGGGTCGCTTTCGGCGGTGCAGGTGTCTTCTTAGAAGCTGCGCTCGCGGTGCTCTGTATCGTGTTAGTGACTCCTTCACCTTCAAACACTCATGCAGTGTGGCAATACCATCGAAGTCTTCGATACCACCTCCGTGGGACCAGCCTTTCTCGTCTTTGGCGCCATCTCGAAAGCTGGACTTCCTCCACCTCACATTGCATACGGGTGTGTACGCATGCGCCGCTGTAGTGTTTCAGATACAGTCATCAGTCAGAGAAGTCGCAAGGTCAAACTCGTGATGGTTTCTCATGTAGTAGATCGAGCTCAAGGGTTGGTCACCGTCCACCTATGTCGAGCGAACACTATGATCGATGAGGATGCGGATGATGGCATAGACCATGTGCTTAGTTGATTTCAGTCACAAATGCGAGAATGCTTTGACGACAATATCGTGTGTCGCACGTTTGCACATATTGAAGGCGCTGTAGTCACTCGAGGTGTCTGCAAAATGCTTGTCGCAACGGCTTGCTTCGTGCCGGATCGGAACAACAAGAATCCGATATCACCTTCCCACGACTTGTGCAGCGAGACATTCGAGAGATTCTACCAGCAGTGATCAGGTCAATCTCTTCGGCAGAGCAGACCCAATACAGTGTATTTCGACATCGCCTATAGAACCCTCCGACAATGCTTTCGGTCTGCCTCTCGGTTGAAGCTCAATGGTTGAGTCGAAGTGGGGTCTTGAGTTAGCGTTGATTCGAACATTACCCGAACGTGGAGGAGAAAGCGGTCACTTCACGACGCAGTAGGTAGGTCCCTGTTCTCATGCAGCGCATACTCACCTGCAGCACAAAGCCCGTCTGCAGTGGCAGACCGCAGCGCTCCACAATTGTTCTCGCCCAGCATGTCGACGAAGTGGGGTGCCTGTTGCGCAACATCTTCCAGAAGCACGTTTCATCAAACGCAGGGCATTTCGAAGTCGAAGCTTGTTCCCCTTCGACCCTCTCAGCGGCCATGGATCCAAAGGGAGGGCCCGAACATTTGCGCGCGTGGTGTCTCTCCTGAGATTGGTAGATTCGTGAACTAACGGAGCGGCAACATGGCCACA
The DNA here is from genome assembly GCA_036872775.1 of Oleoguttula sp. CCFEE 5521. Lineage (NCBI taxonomy): Eukaryota > Fungi > Ascomycota > Dothideomycetes > Mycosphaerellales > Teratosphaeriaceae > Oleoguttula > Oleoguttula sp. CCFEE 5521. The sequence goes on along the minus strand of JAVRRP010001299.1, from coordinate 4,047 downwards.
CTTTCCGATAGCTGATATCCCATTCGTAGCTGATCCTCCACACGAGCTCTTCGGGATCTGCGAACTCGCCGGCCGAACCTAGTGAACCTGACTCCCCCTGCGCTTGCACACAGTGCTTGGCGAGGAGCGACTTCAGCACCTCCCCACTAGCTGTGTGATTTCGCTGTCTTGTGTGCCCAATACTGTCTTTACTGTCGAATATCGTTTCTCGTGTAAGTGTTAGCGCTTAAGAGCGCGGGCTGCGTTGGTACTGGAGTGTTGAGGAACTGCCGAGTGACCTGTCTCGAGTCGGTGTGGGTTCCCCTTCGATCTCTGTCAAGGCAGTAGCAGCAGGTCTCGCGACAGGGCTTCATGCTGATAGTCGGGACCATAGCGACGCTCGCAACATGGCGTACTCATACCGAGGCGGGCCCAAGTCGCCGCGCGAAGACCAGCCTGCATACACCAACTTCACAGGCAACCCCCTCTCTCCTACTCGAAACCCGAATCGCTTGAGTGGAGGCATGCCGGGCCCCGCTTCGAACATGAGCGCCGCTACAAGCGAGGCAAGAGCTGGATTGACGCGGAGGTTCACGACAAATGCGTTGCCCACACTTTCGCCCATCGGGCAGCAGCGCCGATTGGCGGCCGGCGATGCAGCACAGGTACGTCTGTCCTGTGGTATATCGAAGTTGCATGGCAAGATGGGGGCGGTGATCCGCCTTGTGCCCCCGCAAGAAGTAGCAGTGTCATGTGCTATCACGGAGAGCGCCATTTGGACACAAGATGCTTTACTAGCAGGCGCGAGTGCAGTCCCCATCGCACCCTTCCTTGAATACACCCAAAACTCGACACCCGCTACGATATCTTTTAACTGCTGCCTGGTGACTAGTCTGCTGCATATAGTGGCGCAACTTGCGCTCTGGATCCTGATCCATACTAACCATTATCGTACAGATCAACCTGGCCTCGAGATTACCTCCGGTAAGTGAGCAGCCTGCAGAACGCCGCAACCCCAGCGATCGTGAGCTGGGCTAGTGGACGAACATCATGGCAGGACGGCGTGGCAAACACTAACAAATAGCAGGCTGAAAGGGAGTATCGCCACTACGAGCAGCTTCTTGCTGAGCAGCGACGTATTCAAGCGTTCATCGAGCAGGTCGACCCGGACACTCGTCGCGAGGTCGAGGACAACATGCGACACGAGCATGCAGTCGCACAGATGATTGCCCAGAGCGAGCCCACGACTCCTCCCGAGTACGCGGATGCGTTCCCGTCAGCTCTTTCCAAGCCAAATCGATACAGCTCATCGAGTGTCATGTCACCGCCAGGGATCACTAACAGGGGCAGTCGATCGAACACACAGCTGACGTCCCCACCCGGTCACTATGCTCAAGCCTACAATGGGAACAATGCTTCCAACATTCCGTCCCAGTCAGTACCAGGCTCTCGAAGGCATTCTGACGACGAGGAAGAGGACGATGACTTCCTCTTTGATTTCAATGCGAATGCGCATAGAGCAGCTGCAAAGTGAGTACACTCAAGACCCCCTTGTAGGCTCAATGGCGAGCGCAGATGTTGGTATTCTGAGAGCGAAGTACACCTGAGTACATAGCGCGAGTTGAGGGGCACATCATTGTGTCTGTCACATGTCGACATCGTCACTCGGGTGATGCCAGCCACCGACATTTGCGAAAGTCATTGTTGCAACTTCTATTGTCCGGAGCTCACTTCTACTCAGTATAAGGAATAAGTTGATACTGACTATTACTTCTCTCAGTCCGAATCGCAAGTCCATGCCGGTAACATCTTATGATCGCACTCGTAGTCAAGCCCCAGACCTGTCAAGTGTACTTGGGTCTGCCAACAACTCGGCATTCTTCTACGACGAGGACAACCAGCCCTCGAGCGGTAACGCCAAGACCAAAGCCTCGCCCTCTGACGGCAAGACATACCTTCAAGTTCAGCACACCGCTGACGGGTTCCCGAAGCTCATCAGGCGTGAAGAGAACGGCAAAGCATCATACGTAGAGCCTGCAGCTGCGCTTGATCTCGTCCTCACTGCGAACGGTGAACAGCAGGTAGCCGATCGCGCAACGGCAGCTCGACACCGCATCTCACTCCCACCAAGTGCACTTCGAAACAACGAAGCGAACTACGCAGGCATCAGTAGTGTCTTGAATGAGTCGACGTTCAAGTCAGCCAGCAGTAATCGCCGCTCAGTAGAGTTCAACCTCGCAACTGAAGCGAAGCGCCCGTCACTCCTCACTTCACCGCCCCGGGGTATCGCAAACGGGGACGGCATTGCGCATCACTCTCGATCGACTAACGACATCCCCACCTTACAAAGGTTGAACGGTACAAACGTAACATCACCACTAAAGAGCGCTGTCCGGCCTGTGACCTCTCAGCTTGCATCTGCAACGAGCAACTCACCACACTACGGTACTGCAAACGTCGCCTCCGTGAACAGCCCTACCAACGGACACCGTGTACAGGCTTCTCAAAACTCGAATCTGCAGTCCTCCGACACCCAAGTCAACACACACCCATCATCTACACAGCAGGACGCTCAGCCAGGCTTCCAAGCTAGTGCATCATCCTTCATCCCGTCACACTACGCCAACGAGAACTTCATGATGTCTCCATACGCACAGTCAATGTACGGCGGCTACGGCCTGCAGACTCCGGTCCAGACACCGATGCACTCACTCAACAATGGCTTCGGCGCCATGAACCTCAACGGCGGCTTTACTCCGGCCCAGTTCCACTCCCCTTACGCACAGGTCCCATACGCCGGAGGCATGTTTCAGCAGCAGTTCAATAATGGCCCTGCAATGGGTGGCGCAACTCGGATGCATGGCAATTACAACGGCTCGAATCAGCAGCATCGCAAGTTCGAGACCGATGACAAGCTCGCGAGATTCAGCGCTACTAGCGTCGATCAGCTGCGTGGTGAGATCTTGGGGCTCTGCACCGACCAGCAGGGCTGTCGTTTCCTGCAGCGCAAGCTTGACGAGCACGACCTGCACTCTGTGCAGGTCATCTTCGAGGAGGCTTCTCCTCATATCGTCAAGCTCATGACTGACCCTTTCGGCAATTACCTCTGCCAGAAGCTTCTCGAGAACTGCGATGACGATCAGCGTACGGTGCTGATCAGGAACTGCATGGAGCAGATGACGCAGATCGCTCTCAACCAGCACGGTACTCGGGCATTGCAGAAGATGATCGAATTCATCTCCACCGATGAGCAGATCCAACTCATCATCGAGGCTATGCGCTTCGACGTCGTGCAGCTCATCCAGGACCTCAACGGCAATCATGTCATTCAGAAATGCCTCAACCACCTCACCTCAGCCAATGCACAATTCATCTTCGATGCAGTGGGCGTGCACTGTGTGGCTGTCGGTACTCATCGTCATGGCTGCTGCGTCTTGCAGCGCTGTGTCGACCACGCTTCTGGCCTGCAGAAGGGCGAGCTTGTTCGCCAGATCAGCCAGAACGCCCTCAACCTCGTCCAGGATCCTTTCGGCAATTACGTGGTACAGTACATTCTCGATATCCAAGAGCCGTCCTTCACCGAGCCCATGTGCGAGCAGTTCTTTGGTAAGGTCGTCTTCCTGTCCAAGCAGAAGTTCAGCTCGAACGTCATCGAAAAGGCCATCCGCTGTGCCAACGAGCAGACTCGTCGCCTCCTCATCACAGAGCTCATGGTCAGCACGCAAGTGGAGGGCATGATCCGCGACACCTTCGGCAACTACGTCGTGCAGACAGCCTTCGACTTCGCCGACGACGAGCAGAAGATCGCGCTTGCCGACGCCATGCGTCCGCTCCTTCCAGGAATCCGTGGCACCCCGTACGGGCGCCGCCTCATCTCCAAGGTCATGGACTTCGATGGCCGTACTTCCGGATTGACCTCAGGAGTGATGACTCCCGAGGAGACCTACAACGCGACAAACGGACCCACGTTTCCGCAGCCATTCCCCGCCATCCAGAATGCGCCTACTGGGCGCGTCAACCGCAACGGCTGGATCGGCAACGGTCAGCAGCAGTACGCCAATGGTAACG